>VMDO01035706.1:0-15827 GCA_007922755.1 Pedetes capensis
TCTGATACGTATATAGCCCATGAAATTATTAAAGATATATTTATCTTACTTCTACCTTAGTACTGAAATTGTGCTTTAAAGTATTGTTTCAATTAATTATGTTGCTACATTTTATCTAGTCTATGCCTATTCTTTTTCTGTTTATTAGTATGCTTTCCATTTTTGTTCTACTGGCCAGTTAAAATTATAATTTGAATCTTTTAGCCTCTTAAGCTCCATTTTAAAGAAAGGAACATTCTATAATCATGACTTTTTTCACCTTTTTAAAAAGTAATTGCTTCCTTAAAATACTGCTATACTTAATTTAGGATTTATTTTAGTAAATTACTTACAAATTCAAAATTCTAATTTAAAATAATCATGAGTAATTGGGCTAACTGTTCTGTAATATCCTTAGCAGCATTATGTAATTTTCATAGTATTTATCTGAAAACCTTTTAAATTACACTACTTTGAATTTTCTGAGTTCTTAATGGACAATCTTTTCCTATAGAAATGGGTTTAAGTTTCTATAGAGTTTCCTATCAAAGTAGAAATGGATTTGAAGTCTGATTCATTATATGCTGCCAGTGTGACCTTGGACTTGTCAGTCCCAGGAAACAGTGATTAAGTCAGTCATATATAAAAACTGAGAAAAATTCACATTCCTAAACAAAAAAGGGTGAATAAATAGCAGTCATGCATTTGTAACATTAGAGAAACACTCCTGTGCCAAAACACAGAATATTTCATGTTTTGTCCTTGACCTTAATGATCACCAATGGCAACTCTTTGTTCTTTTTTTCTCAGACAACTTTTCTTTCCCATTGTCCTCTATGGTGAATTGGCAGATGAAATGCAGGCTGTTTAGTTGCATTTGAATTTCATATAAACTTAGTGTCTTATATTTTTATTTGTTAGATCTAATAATCACCATTATTAGGTTGCTGTACTGTAGGGGCTAGTGAATTGTTGTGATGCTGAAAGCTATGTCACAGATATTATAGATAAGAGCAGGGCTACCCATGGTGGACATGTTTCAGTTGAGCTTCCAGACTAAGATAGATTAGGGAGAAGGACATGGCTAACCCTACTTCTAAAACAATAAACCATTGAAAACTCTATGAATAGAAGAGAAACAATGTCACATATAGTGCCAGAAAATGAGGCCCTGAGATTAGAAGGCACTCAAAAGATAGCTGGGGAAGAGTTGCCTCTTCAAAGCAGAGATGACCTGAATGATGAGAATGGAAGAAAAAATTCAAAAAGCTTTGAATTGCAATAGTGAAGTTTTCTATAGGGAAAATACTGAACAATGTGGGAAACATCAAAAGAAGATGTAAGGAACACACACAGAGTCAATACACCAAAAAGAACTGGTGATTGACCAACCATTTCAAGAGGTTGCATATGATCAGAAACCAATGGTACTGAAGGAAGATGTGGAAGCCACCCTGAAGTCATTGGTTAAACACAAATCTCCAGGAATTGATGGAATACCAATAGTCTGTTGTCTTAACAAACAGATGCAGCACTAGAGGTACTCACTTATTTATGCAAAGAGATTTGGAAATCAGATATGTGGCTAACTGACTACAAGAGATCCATATTTTTGCCTATTCCAAACAAAGGGAATTAATATCACACACAAGCAGAGTGTTTCTGAATATCATTCAAAAACAATGACAGCAGTTTATTGACAGGGAACCATTGGAAACTCAAGGCAGATCCAGAAGAGGGCATGGAACCAGGGACATTATTGCTGACATCAGATGGATATTGGCTGAAAACAGAAAATACCAAAAGATGTCTATGTTTTATTGATGATGAAAAGGCATTTCACTTTGTGAATCACAAGAAATTATGGATAATATTGTGAAAATGGGAATACTAGAGCATTTCATTATACTCATGAAGAATCTGTACATGAATCATAATGCAGTTGTGTGAACAGAACAAGGAAACACTGGTTGGCTTAAAGTCATTAGTCCAGCTTGGTTTTTAGGGTAGAAATATTTGATTAGCTCAGCTTGGTTCAAGTGCCATCAAATTGATGTCTGACTCATAGCTACCCTATGTACAACAAGCGAAACACTATTGTCAGTGCTTCTCTGCTGTTCATAGGGTTTTCAATGGCTGATTGTTTTGAGGGAGTGGGTTGCCATGACCTTTACTCAAGCCTGCAGCACCTGGTGTTTCCAGGCGATCTCCCATCCAAGTATTAACCAGATCTGACCCTGCTTAGCATCCAAGATCTGATGGGATAGGATGCCACAGCGGTATGGCTGCAGGCAGATGGGCATTAGTTTGGTTTTTGTTTTGTTTTGTTTTGTTTTTCCATTTTGGAGATATTTTGAATAAAACTGCAATGAACATTAATATCCAAGTATTTTATGGACATATGTCTGCATTTATCTTAGATAAAGATCTAAGTATGGAATAGCCAGATTTGGATAGCTAAAACATGCCTGTAAGTAATTATCAAATTCCTTCCTAACATGCTGAGCAATTTTAAAATCTCACTAGCAACTTTTAACAAGAAGATAAGTCATATACAATTTTAGTTATTCTAGTGTCTGTGTAGTGATTTCTCAATAGTTTGGTTTACATTTTCCTCATGACAAATGTTATATAAGTTTTTCCATGTTATTTCTATGAATTCTAACATGGAGGGTGTGTTTGAAATATTTGTTTTAAAAATAAGACAGTAAGTATCTAAATTGGATATGTTTATATACACACAAGCCTGTATGTCTCCATCCCTTAATGACACTTCCATCTAAATTAATCATATGATAAGAATTCATCCATTGTTTGATTTGTCTTTTTATTTTGTTAATTATGTTTTTGGAGAGTGGAGATTTTAAAACTGATAGTGTCTGATTTAATATTTTTCCTTTAATGTTAGTGCTTTTGATATTCTAAGTAACTTCCTTAGTGCTAGCTCCACAAAAATTTTCACTTCTCATTGCTGTTTGCATCAAGTGATGGTAATAACACTTTCTGCCATCCTCTAGACAATTGTCTTGGATAAAAATCCAACTGCTTGACATGTATTGAGCAGATCAATATGAAGAAGCTGAGTTGTGCAGACATAAATTGACAGCTTCTCCAGCCAAGTGGTTTTCAAAGAGTTGCAAAGTGTAATAAGGTAAAGTTAATGAAATTCAAATTCATAAATGTTTCACAACATGTATTCATGTATTTACTGATAATATTATTGATTTTCCATTCTTATCAACAAGCCAGAGAACACATGCAAATTTGTAGTGCATACTGAATAAAATATAAAGTCAATAGTCATCTATTATAGCTGCCACATGCCATCCCATATTGTACTTGAAATTTAAAAAATAAACTTTCTCAGACATTTGTATTGATAATAGACTGAGAAGGAAAGGCAGGCTACATGTAAATATCAGATTACATGTGTATATAAAATAGTTATAAGCACATACAATACTCTAAGAATGATAAACAGTATAAATTATAAATTTGCCCTCCTCTGAAGTGACAGGACCAAGTTGACTAAAATACAATTTACTGGAATATATTTATGTCCACCAACGTGCATGCTCACATTTTCTTTGTTTACCAGAACCCATTTATTATTAATATTCTTCTAGAATACATTAATAGGAATAATACATTGCACTAGAGAACATACTTTTTGGAAGGTTTTTCACTAATCAATAGGGTGACCTTGAGCATGAAACTTGACATGACTGATCTTCAAATTTGGAAAATGATTACAGTTCTGAGAATGAGGATCTGATGAATAAGATATTTGAAATATTTGAAAATCTTGTTGAATTTTGTTCTATGCATAACTCAATAGAAATTGGCCATACCATAGGCATCTGTTCTTTTTTATGTATAAAATTAGTACTTATTTTGTATTCCTTTGGGACTTGTTAAAATGTTCACTTTTAGATGACTGAATTTTTCTTTTTGAATTGTTATATGAAAACACTTGACTGTATTACTAAAATATGCAACTGAGGGATCATTACAACAAACATTTCTTTAAGTTTTCAACAAATTATCATTGTCCAATAGTTAAGAGACATCCTGGATTCCAATCTTACCAAACTTAATAACTGTGGGATTTAATGTACATGTCTTTACCAATGTATGTCTGAGCTATTCTACAAATTGAGGATAATTAGCAATAAAACATACTTGTAAGGTTGTTGACTAAATCAATTAAGGGAAGTTAAAATGTTCAATCTTGTGTCTCATGTATGTCCAGGAATCTATAATTGTTCATATTTGTCATTGATTTCTGGGTCTTTAATCATTTTACTAATTTAGATCCCTACAATCAAGTAGATATGTTGAGATGTAACTTCTATTTTCACTTTTATTTTCAAACCTAATTCAAGGTTACTATGTTTATTGGATATGGTACTTAGCATATCAGATTAATTTCTGCATGATAATTCCTTTTGCGATCATATATAGCTCATTAAATTTCAACCAACTATTTCTCATCTTCATTCTTTTAGCATTAAGAGGCAAAATTGCTTGACCATATTTAAATTACATAACATTTCTATTTGATCTTTGTTTGTACTTGGGAAAAACTACATAAATAGGCATCATACTTGCAAGTGTTAACTATGAATTAAAACTGGTCATCGGTGGCAAGGTCATATGATATCATTCAAATAAGCTTTAATTCTTGCTCAAATTCACATTTCTAAGTGCAACTATGATTTCAAGTCCTATTTGTTTCCTCCAAAGTTTTCTAAGACTTAAAAAAAATTTCCCACTGAATTCTAATCTGCATAAATACATGCACACACATACATACACACATACACACATACACAATACTGAATTTTTAGAAGAAAGGCCTTGATTATGTTTTTTCCTTTATTGGGCAGAAAAGAAAATCATTGTTTGTACATATTTTTGAAGCTAATTAAATACATTTTAGTATGTATAAGTATTTAGTGTTTGCAGAGGTAGTATATTACCAAAGTCTACTGGAATAGAAACAGTTCTTAAACTGTTTAAACTCATTACCGGGATTCATGTTCCCCTTGCATTTCATTTGATTCAAACTTTTTTTTCAAACATAACATTCTTTAAACACAGTTCAATAATTTTAGTTCTCCAAGTCAAATACACAGTGGTTCCACATTAAAGAATTTCATTAACATGATCCCAAGGTTTCTGCTATGGCTCTACTCCCCTGCAATTCTCTAGATACACCCAGAACAAGATGTTTCTTTTCACCCACCCTGGTCACTCTCTTTGGGGCATTCTTTTTTTTTTAATTGGAAATTTTTAATGTACACCTTAATGTGATTCATTCTGACATGCTTTTCATTGTGATATTTCCATATATGCATTTTGATATACATTATTCATATAGGTTCCCCCTTACCCTCTTGTACGCTTCCCCCCATCCTAGCCTCCCCATCAAAGTCTTCTCTATCATTTACTTGGTAATATTTTTCTATATGTCCTTGGGTCCCAGTTCTGTTTAAGATAGAAGCTTTTCCTGCAGTGAACTTTGTTTTTATTTTGTCAGAACTATTGCATACGTTTTCTGGACCATTTATATTGACACCATTCTTACCTTCCCCCCCCCCCTTTTATTTTGATCCGACCTTTGAATAGGATTTTTCCTCCTTATAATTTTGATTCAGCTCCCACATATGAGTGAGAACATGTGGTGTTTCTCTTTCTGAGCTTGTGTTCATTCACTTAAAATAATTTTCTCCAATTCTATCCATTTGGTGTGAATGGCCTTATTTCATTTATCTTGATCGCTGAGTAGTATTACATTGTGTACATGTACCACAGTTTTTTTATCCATTCTTCTGTTGAAGGGCACTTTGGTTGATTCCATATCCTTGCTATTGTGAAAAGTACTGCATTGGGGCATTCTTTGACACCTCATATTTACCTGTGCCATCCTTCTTAGTATCACTGTAAGCTCAGTATCACTGCTAAGAGGACTCTTCATCTGAACACATCTATATATTTAGGATTATAAATTTAACATAAGTGTACACAATCACTGCTACCATTGCTTTATTAAGAGTTCATTTTCTAAATTTGATAGATAAAAAATTCAAATATAGGCATCCACCTCTGCTTCAAAAATAGGTGTGCTTGGGAAGAAGAAGCCAATCAGAGTGCGAGAAGTAAGCAGCAGGTGATTGGCTTCACAGACTCATTCCATTTTGTTAAACACACAATATCCTGTTTGTTTCTGAGCAGTCACATTTCCTAACCCCATCATGTGGAAATAAAAATTACTGCCAAATTATAATAATGATAACTGAAAAGAACTCTTCAGTATCTGTTGTCTGGGATGGCTTGTATTTTAGTAAAAAAGCGTTTTTAAAAAGTCACATCAGTCAGTTAAAAATATATGAGGATTGATGCTTTGTTTGCCTCCAGCCATACCATGGTGTAATCTGATCCCATCAGATCTCAGAAGCTAAGCATGGTTGGACCTGGTTAGTACTTGGATGGGAGACCGCATAGGAACATCGGGTGCTGTAGGTTTGGGAGAAGGACCAAGCAACCCACTCTCAAAATCAGTCATTGAAATCCTATGAATAGTGGAGGAGCACTGATAGTGTTTTGCCTGTTGTATATAGGGTCACTATGAGTCAGACTACTAACAACAACAACTGCTTTGTTATAGCATTTAAAAAATCACAAATAAAAAAGCTTCAAAAATATTAGAACTATTTATTGAAATGCAAAAACAAACTAGTGATTAATGATGAAAATTTTCTCTGAATTATGTAAACATCATTAAAGCCCCAGACACAAGATAAAAAAAAAACCCAAGCATTTTATATACAGCTTACATCATAACATCTTTGGGTAGGTTTCTGATTAGTATTTTCTCCAAAGATGCTCCTTATCATTACATTTATTTGGTTCTTAATTTGTCGACACTTTATGCCTCCAAATGATTATAGATCTTTGTAAACAACCATTCTAAAATGTTCATGTAACACACAAATGTCAGTAATATTTCCCAAATTAATAATATTATACCTACATGCAGCTACAAAAATAATATATAGAGTCTGATTATGCTGATGTCAAATCCTAAGATGAAAATTTCGGAAGTATTAAAAGTGAAAATGCACATAGATATAATATTTTGCATATAATTTCAGGTGATTCATATGCTCCAAGCCAATGCAGTTTTCAGTCATGACAGTTTCAAAATAGTCACAGGGTTCTTAATATTCCTCCTTTTGAGAGATGGGAGTCATTGTCTCCTCTATGAATCTAGGTAGGCTATGATTCACTTGGAACCAACAGTATATGGAATTTCTGTCTTGCCATTTCTAGACTCCTAAACAAATAATTCATGAACAAATGTATTTTTAGACAATAAAATTTGGAATAATATATTATTCAGAAATGTCAATCAGGATACCAACTTACGTTAAAAAGCCTAAGTCTATGGAAAGCAGAACTTCAGAAACACTGGATTTGGCTAAATTCACCTTAAAGACTAACAAGAGAAAAATTTTAAATTTTATTATTATTTTATTTTTTGGTTTTGTTGTGAGAAGGTCTTGCTCTTTGGCCTGGGCTAGTGCAGAATTTGCAATCCTCCTGCCTCAGCAACCAGAGCGCTGGGATTAGAGAAGTGTCCAAACAGGCCCAACTAGTTTTTTGATATTCTATCTATGTTTGGAAATGCACTTTAATGAAAACGGACTTGTTCTAGTAAAATCTGTTCCCAATGTATGAAAACCAACCACCAAAGTAGGAATTGCTATGAGACTATAAAAGGAGGTTGACAGATCCAGGATTGTAAAAAGTGCAGTTCATTGGGGATTTACAGACAAGCGCTTGTCTTGGGCAGCTGCAAGATAGATGGAGACCTGTACAACAAGGCTGGGGGAAAGTAAGGATATGTGAAACTAGATGAAGGTGGGCCAAAGCCACCTAGAATGTGCCTGACCTCTGATGTCAGATGTCAGTTATGAAACAACCTGAGTGTCAGCAGCTGGCACAGCATGCTCAGCTATTTTAATATTTTGTCCTTTAGGTTTGGGATGCATCTCAGGATCAGATGGCAGACATAATGGCACTTATGACCAAGATGGCTGTAGTCATGTCAATCTGTGTTCATATAGTGCTAAAATTTAAAAATCTAATCCATCAAGTTAGCATACTCTAAGCAACAACTCTCAACTGTGACCTTTTTAAACAGAATATTTTAAGCCGGGCATGGTGGCACACATTTGTAACCCCAGTGACTTGGGAGGCAGAGGCAAGAGTATTGTAAGTTTGAGACTAGAGGCAGTCTGTGTAATTTAGCGAGACCCTGTATCAAAAAATTTTAAAAAAATGGACTGGAGGTGTAGCTTAGTGGTATACAGCACTTGCAAAGCATGGAAGCATGAGGCCATGGATTTGACCCCCAGTATTGCAAAGAAAAAAAAAAGAATATTAGAAAAGATCACAAAAAACAAAATTAGCCAAGTTTAATTTGTTTACTTCAGAGGTCATATCTTTTAGCATCTTCTTTCTAGTGAACACATCATTTAAATATCCACCCCCTCAACTTGGCATATTCCTGAGATATTCCCTTGGTACCAGTCAAGATACATTAGATTGGGTGTGAAAACAAATTAATCATCTGGTTCTGTAGTCACCACTCCTTTGTGTTTATTTCATTGTTAATCATTGCATGTCTTATCTGTTTTATTTTACACATTACTCATTCAACCATTGATTGTTGATGCTAGGTGCTGTTGAGCAAGATCCAACTCATAGTGACCCTATGTACAATAGAACAAAACACCATCCGACATTGTGCCAGGCACATGATCTTTTTCATGTTTAAGCCCATTGTTACAGGAACTGTGTCAATCCATCTAGTTGAGAGTCTTGCATTTTTTTATTGATCCACCTCTCTTCCAAACATTATGCCTTTGCCCATGGCTTGATCCCTCCTGATAACGGGTCCAAAATACATAAGATGCAGTCTAGCCATCTGTACTTCCAAAGAGCACTTTGGGTTCTTTTCTTCTACGATGGATCTATTGGTTCTTTTTGCAGTCCATTGTATATTAAATATTTGTCTCCAGCACCATAATTCAAAAGCATCAATTCTCCTGTCTCCCTTATTCATTGTCCAGCTTTCACAATTATATGATGCAACTGAAAATACCATAGTATGAGTCAGGTACATCTGTGTCTTCAGTGTGACATCTTTACCTTTCAGCACTTTAAAAGAGGTTATTTGCAACTGTTTTTCCCAATCCAATGCATCTTTTGATTTCTTGATTACTGCTTCCATGGATGTTGATTATAGAGCCAAGAAAAGCAAAATCTTGGACACCCTTAAACTTTTCTCCATTTGTCATGAAGTTGCATGCTGACCCAGCTGTAAGGGTTTTGGTTTTGTTGATGTTAAGGTGCAATCTGTACTAAATACTGTGTTCTTAGATCCTCATCAGCAAATATTTCAAATCCTCTTCACTTTCAGCAAACAAAGTTGTGTCATCTGTATGACACAGGTTGTTAATAAGTCTTCCGCTAATCATGGTACCACGTTCTTCATAAAGTTCAGGTTCTCATATTATTTGCTCCAATTAGAGACAGAAGAAGTAAGATAAAAGGATACAGCCCTGACACATATCTTTCCTGACTTTAAACCAAGCAGTGTTTCTTTGTTCTATTTGAATAATTGCCACATAGTCCATGTATAGATTCCTCATGAGTACAATTAAATGTTCTGGTATTCCCATTCTTCACAATGTTATCCATAGTTTGTTGTGACCCCCACAGTCAAATGCCTTTGCATAGGCAATAAAACATAGATAGACATCTTTCTGGTGTTCTCTGCTTTTGTTCCTATTTATTTGACATTAGCAGTGATGTCCCTGGTTCCACACCCTCTTCTGAATCTGGCCTGATTTTTCAGTGGTTCCCTGTATATATACGGCAGTAGTCACTTTTGAAAAATCTTTAGCAAAATTATATTTGCATAAGATATTAATAATATCATTTGGTAATTTCCATGCCTGTTCTTGGAAATAAGCCAGGTAGTTGTTTTCCAAATCTCTTAGCATAAACAAATGAGCACCTCCAGTGCTGCATCAGTTTGTGAAACATCTCATTCCATATTCCATCAATTCCTGGAGCGTTATGTTTTACCAATGTTGTCAGGGAAGTTTCCACTTCATCCTTTAGTACCATTAGTTCCAGATCATATGCAACCTCTTGAAATGGTAGATCATCCATCAATTCTTTTTGGTATAATGACTATCTGTGTTCCTTCTATCTTCTTTTTATGTTTCCTGCATTGTTTAATATTGTCCCTATAGAATCCTTCTTTATTTCCACTTCAGGCTTGTATTTTTTTCTTCAAACGTTGTTGTTGTTAGGTGCCATCAAGTTACGTCCAACTCATAGCAACCCTCATAGAGTTTTCAGTGCTTGATGGTTTCAGGATTACTTCGGGTGTGGATTGTCATGTACTTTTCCCGTTTTTGTGGTGCTGGGGATCAAACCCAGGTCCTTAGACAGTGCAGCTCAGCATTCTACCAACTGAGCTAAACCTACCTACCCTTAAATCCTATGTGTGAAAGATCCCTGAGTATTTGATCTCTGGAAGTTTGAAACAAACAAACAAACAAACAAACAAAACCTTCTATGTTTCCTGCAAACTAGAAGCTGGACCCACAAGCTTGGCATGACTATTATGTTTTCTTTTATCAGGAAACATTTAAAGTCTAACTGTTGTTCTCACCCCATCTTTTTTTGTATGTGTGTGTTAGTTGTTGACATGCAATGCCTGCATTCATTATTTCCCTTGAGTTTATAGAATAGTGTTGTTTTCACTGTCAAAGATAAACAAAACTAGACAACAATTAATGCAGTGAGAAAAAATTGCAATCATTGTGTTACATGTTATTGTCATAGAAACAGAGTCTAGAGTAAAGTGAGCTCAATTTCAATTTGTGCAGAGGTGACAAAGCCTTAAATAGAGAATAACAGAATAGAGGGAGGTTAGTAGGGGCTTAGTAGAGTCAAGAAAGTAAAAATATTAAAAAAGTGAGACTCAGGCTAGGCCCTTTTGAAACACATCAGGTTTTGCTAACTCACCTTGACTGAAGCTAAGCTCCCCCCCTCCACCTTCACCCTCAGAGGCTGGCATGCTAGAGCCCCATCTCAGATATTTGTTAGAATGAACAGTAAATTTTGTTGCAGACTTGAATTCTGTCAGTTATTTTAAAAGTCATCCTAACAATATGACTATAAACTGTAAGAAAATATGTTAGTGTTTGTTCAAGTCATTATGGTCCAAGGATGAGGACTAGTCAAGAAAGTGCTCAGAGGAGCCTGGCTAGAGTTCAGTGAAAGAAATTTGTTGATTCTTTTTAATTTATTGGAAATATAAAGGGACAATTTTCCTAATCTTCTATTTGATGACCAAGTTCATGTAAGACAAGGAAAATAAATGCTTGATCTTTTCCCTTTATTTACCAGTTTTCTAGAAAGAATATGTTCTTAATAAATGTTTAAATTAGTTTTTTAAGATTATCATTATGAATTAATGAATTTCAATTTATTTGATGAGTTTCAATAAATTTTCGTCATCATTCATTCTGGAGAGTAAATTGTTCCAACTTTTCCAGTTGGAACTGGCAAATTATTTAAATTATAAATTATTTACTGAAAATTGATACATAGATTATCTACATAAGGAGTAAAATTGGCAGAGGATTTTCTCTCGGTAAATAACTAAGCTATTGTGTGCCCAGATAAATTTTATTTAAGTCATTAAAACATCCTGATAGCTCTTTATATTGAGGGTCAGTTTATACATAAGGGCATGTATATGATTGTGTGTGCATTTCTTATACTTATTGTTATTGTTGTTGTTAGATGCCCTTGAGTCAGTGTCCAACCCATGGTGACCCTATGTACAACAGACAAAACGCTATTGTCATGCTTCTCTGATATTCACAGGGTTTTCAACGGCTGATTGCCTTTTGGGAGTGGGTTGCCAGGCCCTTCTCCCAAGCCTCTAGCACCTGGTGTTCCTAGGCAGTCTACCATTCAAGTACTGACCAGGTCTGACCCTGTTTAATTTCAGAGATCTTATGGGATTGGGTGCCACAGTGGTACGGCTGCAGGCTTCTTGTACTTGGAGTGTTTTAAATATCACCCCATTTTCTTCTGACCTAAATGACGGCTGTTGAAAAAAATAAAAAGAAATGAATAATAATTTAACTTTATTCTCTTATAATTTGATTGTAATCTAAAAACAAAAAGCATATCTGAAATTCCAGTAGCTTGTATTATAGTTAGTATTGATTTTTTGTGTTGATATTTTCAAGTGCATGATCTGGTTATTCAATGTGTAGTTTCTTATTTCTTTTAAGAAAACATTTACATTTATTTCTAACTTGGTCTGTTTTATGGAGTTGGTTTTATTCTTCACTAGCTATTGTTTTCTATATATTGGATATCTTTTTTATAGTCTTTATTACTTTCTCTAACATTGTTGTTGTTGTTGTTGTTAGGTGCCGTCGAGTTGGTATCCGACTCATAGCGACCCTCATAGGGTTTTCAATGGCTGACTGTTTCGGGATTGCCTTGGGAGTGGACTGTCAGGCCCTTCTCCCATTTTTGCGGTGCTGGGAATCGAACTCGGGACCTCAGAGACTGCAGTGCAGCGCTCTACCAACTGAACTAAATCCCAGCCCCCTCTCTAACATTAGTTAAATCTTTTTATTTTGTTTTAGTTTTTGTGCACCTTATTTCCTGTTATTTTAAGGCATTTTGTAGTATGCTCTTTCACTATTTCTTTTTCTCTACTTCAGCCTTTGTTTGTGAAATCATTCATTTTATTTTACTTCTAATTATGTCTTGCTTTATCACTTCAGATCTCTGTATCCCCTAATTCGGATATATGTCAGTTTTCATATAGTAAATTTATTATCAGTATGTCTTTTTGTTTTAAATGAAATTTTGACATGTACTTCGAATATTACCCTTTTGGAATGCTATTATTTTCTTTCTTGTAATATTCTCACATTGTGGGTTATTTTCTGTTACTTATTTTTTATTTGTGGACTTGATTCGATGGCACCTAACAACCAACAACATTTTTATTTGCATTGAATTTTACTGAACATTTCAAAGATGTAATTTAGAGTAATTTTCCTAGCAGAACTTCCTTTTCTGTCCCTGTAATAGAAAACACAAGGAACCCTTGCTTTTAAGAATCTGTTTTGCTCAGCATTTGTCCATCATCTCTTTTTCCAGTGTCGACTCAATTTTGATTCCATTGTCAATAATTTCTCTTCGCTTTGGACCCTGAATTAGAAAGGAGCCTTGATGAACCAGTTTGGAGAACTGGCAGGGAGAGACACTGCAGTCCCCAGTGTTGCAATGTACCTTGTTGTGATCACTTGCTTTTGAAGAAGGAAATGCCCTCAGCTCTCTAGTTTTAGCTGAATTTCTCAGGGTGACCCATCCAAACTTGTATTGATTGCCTTATTGGTTATTTGGGGATCCTCATTTCTCAGGATCTCCACATGCCCTACAGTTCACTCTGATTTCTCCTTAGCAGATTCAAGTACAATGAGAATTTTTGTAGCCTTCTATATTTTGGAACTTTTTTGCTGTGGTGTAGCTCCCTTGGTAGAGTGCTTGCTCTGTGCCCTCTGAAGCCCTGGGTTGGATCCCTACCACCACAAAAATGGTAGAAGCTCCTAGCAGCCCACTCCTGAAAACCATCCTGAAATAATCAGCCATCAAAAACCCTATGAATAGGAGAGAAGCACTGACAAAGTGCCAGACATGGCACAGTGTCAGGGAGTGTTTCATTCTGTTTTACATAGGGTTGCTGTGAGTCAGATTTGACTCCAAGGCACCTAACAACAGCAAATGATATCTTGTCAGTTTGTTCTGTTTTCTGTTTGTTTTTATTTGATATATAAGTGTCCCCTCTCAAATAAGTATCGTATATGTTTATATAGATACTGACATGTGAAATGTAAAATGTATGTTAATACTACCACTTCCCCCTCTAAAATGTATATCACTTACTTTCATAGTTTTTGGCTTGTAATGACCTCATAACATATTATGAAATACAAATTTAATTGTTAAATGTATTAATTCATATACAAATAATTGTGTTAAGTATTTGACAACTTACTCCTTGATGTAACATAAATAGAAGACAGTGACTCTCACTTTATTTGCAATTTATCTTCCAAATCAAACTTAGTTCAGTGTGAAATGGAGCATTTTTAATAATTGTATTGGAATAAGTGATGTAAATAAACACAAAGAGACATGAGATCCTTTATTTTGTTGTTCTTGTTAGGCGCCATGAAATTGGGCCCAACTCATAGCAACCCTATGTACAACAGAATGAAACACTACCTGACACTGTATCATGCCTGCCACTATTGTCAGTGTTTCTTTGCTATTCATAGGATTTTTGATGGCTGATTATTTCAAGAGTGGGCTACCAGTCCTTCTCCCAAGCCTGGAGCACCCAGTATTCCCAGGCAGTCTATCATCCAAGAACTAGCAAGGCCTGACCCAGTCTAGCTTCCAAGATCTGTTAGGATCAGATGCCAAGGTGCTGTGGATGTCAACTCAAGAACCCCTATTTATACTTAGCTAATTGCTTTTAAGAAGATAATGTTCAAAGAAGATAATATATCCTCCCCCAAAGCAGTGTAGTCATCTCTCCAAACTTGTTACTTTGAATATTTGTCTCAAAACTAGAAAAAAATGTTCAAATACATTCATTAAGTTTAGAAACATAGGAAAAAAGAAATTCCCAAGTGTTTTAATGAGATAAACTGATAGTGAAGAATAGATTATGTTAAATTATAATATTTATATTTAATTTTAAATTTTGTAAAATTAAATTGTAAATGTGGAAGAAAAACTACCCGAAGGAAATATATCAGCTTGCATCAGAATAAGAAAGAGCCCTTATGATTAGTATCTGTTGACCTTCACCGAGATACACTTAGATAATATAGGAGGGCAAGACTGGCAGAGACTGACTATATATTTTACAGTACTCTTGAAAATCTAATGGAGCTCCACCATCTGTTCTTTTGACAAGGAAATATCTAGGGGAAATCCAATGCCTGAACTCAATTTATTTGGCTAAATGTTTTAGATATTATAGATTCATGCAAAAATATACAGCCTCAAAGCAATGATATGCTGCCTGGAATGTCTCTTTCACCTAACGTGACATTTTATGTTCTTCTAAACTGTTTCCACATCATTTTCTCATACAATAGTAACATTATATATTTAATTCTTATTTCTGAAAAACTTAATACTTGCTAACAATGAATCGAATGAGGAGGAAAGCTCGGACAGCACCCTTCTCCTTCAGGGCGTCCGTCAGGCCGAAGCCGGTGAGCACTGGACAGTCAAGGGGCTTTGGGCCAGAGACATTCCCGGAGCGGGCGGTGGTTACCCTGGCAGACGTCGCCAAAGGTACCAGTGCCCTCGCCGCCCAGCGCAGAGCTGTCAGGCTCAAGTGGACTCGAGGAAAAGACGCTCATTCAAGGGGCCACTGAGCCACTGCCTGCCCCTGTGCCCAGAATCCCCTCCGACGCCCGAGAGTGAGGTGGCCCCTTGGCAAGTGCATCCTCCTGGGACCTGGGCAGGCAGCGGCTGTGTGCGGTGGGCGCTGGACTCGTGGCTGTATTCGGTAATGCCAAGCCGGGGAACCAGTGGAAGAAGCAACTGGAGAGGGAACCTACAAATCAATGATCAAAGGGCCAGGTAAAGCCCCTGGCTCTCCTTCCCTGTGACCGCCACATTTCCGCAGCTGCGTATGACCCAGC
>VMDO01035707.1:0-15816 GCA_007922755.1 Pedetes capensis
ACTAGACAAGTGCTCTATTACTGGGCCACACCCTCACCCTTCTATTTTCTTTTCTTTTTTTTTTTTTTTTTTTTTTTTTTTGAGACAGGGTCTCACTAAATTGTGCAGAGTTCCTCTGGGCTCCAACTTGTGATTTTCCTGCCTCAGTTTTCTCACTCTCTGAGATTACAGGTGTGTAGCATGGGCCCTGAAATGAAGAAAGCGGTACTCTTACACACCTTTGGTGCAATTGTAAAATGGTACAACTGCTATGGCAATCAATATGAAGGTTCTTCAAAAATTTAAAAAGAGGCTGGCATGGTGACACAAGCCTGTGATCCCAGCACTTAGGAAGTGGAGGCAGAAGGATTAAAGGTTTGAGGACAGCATGGGCTACATAGCAAGATCCTGTCTCAAAAAACAAAATAAAATAAATTAAAAATAGAACTACTATATGATCTAGCCAACCAATCTCTGGTATATATTCCAAAAAACTGAAAGCAGGGTCTTGAAGAAACATTTTCACACCTATGTTCATAGCAGCAATATTCACAATAACTAAAAGGTAGAAACAGCTTGAATGTCTATTAGTAGATGAATAGATGAGCAAAATGTGGTATATGCATACAATGGAATATTATTCAACTTTAAAAAGGAAGGAAATCCTGTCAGATGCTATAAAATGGATGAACCTTGAGGACATTGTGCTGAGTGAAATACGCCAATCATGTTGTTTTTGGGTGCCATAGAGACAGATCCAACTCATTGCCACCCTATGATCAAGAGAATAAAACACTACCCAACACTGTGCCATGCCCATGATCTTTCAATGTCTTAGCCCAATGTTGCAGCCACTGTTTCTTCTCATTGTGATTTGTGCCACATCAGCAAAAGGAGGTCTCAGGGGTTTTATTCCATTCTTATCATTAAGATCAACTCTACTTTGAGGAGGCAACTCTTCCCCAGCTGTTTCTTGAATACCTTCCAGCATGGGGGGCTCAATTTCTGGCACTATATTTGACAGTGCTTCTCTGCTATTCATAGGGTTTTCAATGGCTAATTGTTTTGGGAGTGGCTTCTAGGTCCTTCTCTCTACTCTGTCTTAGTCTGGAAAACCAGCTGAAATCTGTCCAGTATGAGTGGCCCTGCTCAAATTTGAAATATTGGTGTTATAGGTTTCAGCATCACAGCAACACGTGAGCCCCACAGCACAACAAGATAACAGATACGTGAAGGAAGCTAGTCATAGCTTCCAGTTTTATGATATATCTAAAGTAGCCAAATTCATAGAAAAAAAAAGACTGATAGTTCCCACAGGCTGGAGAGAGAAGAGGGGAGTTGTTTAATTTCCATGGTTTCAGGTTCGCAAGATATAAGATTTCTAGAGATTGGTTTCATGATGATATTAATATATTTAATACTACTGAACTGTATATTTGAATTGGCTAAAATGGAAAATTACATGTGTTTTTTCCTGCAAGGAAAAAAATTACAAAATTCCTGGGAATTCAATGAGAAGTCAACAATTGTCTTTTATGTAATCTTTTCACTTGGTAACTGATGAACTGCCTTCAAGGGTGATATGTCAAGATAACTGCATGTCTTTCATTTTGCAGAATAAAGTATGCAAAATCTTTTTATAGATCTGATTTGCCTGGGATGAAGTCGAATTTCTTGGAATAATTGCAGAGAAACTTTGTTTTGCCATCATTGGTTCTCTTAGCCTCATTTTCTGCTCTTCCCTGATGCAATTTTTAACCTCTTTTTTTAAATGCTGGAAAATACTTAAAGCAATGTGTTCTGAAATAATTATCCCTCAAGCAACTGTGTCACAATTAACAGGGGCATTACACACACACAAAACATGTAGACTCCTTGGCACACCTCTCCTAGTGTCTACTGCTACTGCTTTGATTCATCATATTTTGTCTGGCCTATTTCAACAACCTCTATTTCTTTCTTCCAATTTATGCCCTTTGCTGCAGCTAGTAACTTATCTGAAATGGAAAAGTGACTATTCTAGTCCCTATCTTAAAAATTTTAATCACTTCCTATTACCCTCAAGATAAAAATCTAAATCTCTTAAGAAGTGTAAACAATATTCTTGTTCATTTGCCTAGAATCATCTTCCACTACTCTTTGCTTTGTACACAATACTCTACCTATTTGGAACCTTTTCATTACTCAATGTGTTCTAGACTATTTCCATCTTCCGTGGCTTTGTACTTGCTTCTGCCATATAATTATTCTCTTCCTTTTCATGTGTGACTATGATACAATCTCGCCATTATACACTTTCTCACTCATAAATTCTCCTTTCTTCCTACTCCACAAGTACACCAGAACTCAATATCTCTCTTCTTTGAATAACTTTGAAACTTTACACTGAGTTGTAAATGACTACAGTGGCTTAAGTTTTCATTCACATTGAGGATTGCTGTTGTTAGGTGCTGTGGAGTTGGGTCTAACTCATAGAGACACTATGTACAGTGGAACAAAACGCTACCCCTGAGAGTGTGCCATGCCCAGTACTATGTCAGTGCTTCTCTGTTATTCATAGGGTTTTCGATGGCTGATTTTTTTCTGGCGTGGGTTGTCGGGTCCTTCTCCCAAGCCTGTAGCCTCTGGTATTCTCAGGCAGTTTCCCATCCAAGGACTAACCAGGCTTGACCCTGCTTAGCTTCCAAAGCATCGGAAATCAGACAGGATCAGATGCTAGGGTGGTATGGCTGTAGGCAACACTGAGGATTAGATCACTAATATTGGTTTAAAATCTCTGCAGATGTTTGTGATTTTGAAAAGGTACAATTTTTAATTAAGAGAACCTAGCTCAAACAAAGGCAAGTGAGTATTCTCAAGTGAATAAATATTCTTTTGGGCAGTGGACATTCTCCCCAACCTCAAATTACAGCCTTAAATGCAGCCACTCCCATTCCAAGGTCCAAATTACACACTTTCCCCCTAATCATGCTAACCAAATCCTTGAAATAATTTCTGCATTTTCTCACTAATAACGAATGAGACTATGTCTTGGGATTATGTTTTCATAACTACATTTACAATCAAATAAACTTCAGTTTAGTTTACATTTTCCTGTTCATTGGACTGGGATTGCCATATTTTATTTATCTGTACAAGCCATTAGCTTGCTTGAATTAGCTTTTAAAACTTGGTGACAAGTTGAGTGTTCTTTTTCACTCTTCTTATTTTTCTTTTTTGAGGCAGAGTCTCCCTATGCATTCCAGAATGGCCTCCAATTTGCAGTGTAGCCCAAGCTAGCCTCAAACTTGTGATCTTCCTGCCTCAGCTGGCTGAGGGCTGAGATTACAGATGCGAGCCAACATACCCAGCTCTTTTTTCACTCTTTTGGTTTCTTAGAGCAAGATTTATAAATGCTCTCAGGAACATGATTTTTCTCACTAATGGTGGAACCAAATTAGGAAAACTAATATGGCAAGAAAATTTTTGATATAGTTATGGTTTATGCTTTTTATCCTTCTTTAAAAGTCAAAAAGATGTATCAATCTTTCTTCTCATAATTTTATTTTAATCTTGACACAAATTGTTGTTGTTGTTCTTAGGTGCTGTTGAGTCAGTGCCTGACTCATAGCAACTGTATGTACAACAGATGAAACACTATTGTTGTGCTTCTCTGATATTCGTAGGGTTTTCAATGGCTAATTGTTTTTTGGGGGTGGGTTGCCCAGTCCTCCTTCCAGGCCTACAGTATCTAGTGTTCCCAGGTGGTCTCCCATCCAAGTACTAACCAGGTCCCACCTTGCTTAGCTTCTGAAATCTGACAAGATCAGACGCCACAGTGGTATGGCTACAGGCTTGACACAAATGTTGTTGCTGTTGTTAGGTGCTATCCAGTCATGCCCAACTCTTAGCAAGCTTCATAGGATTTTTGAATGGCTAATTGTTTCTGGATTGCCTTGGGAGTGGATTACCATGTCTTTCTTCCATTTTTGTGGTGCTGGGAATTGAACTGGGGACCTCAGAGACTGCAGAGCAGCGCTATAGCAACTGGCTAATCCCAGCCCAAAGTGCTGCTCAGGCTGTTCTCGCACTCGTGATCTTCTTGCCTCATCCTCCACCGCTCATTGATTTCCAGTGTGTGCCACCATGACCGGCTTGGTACAAATAGGCATCATTGATAACCCAGGATGCTACTGTGTTGTTTGTTGCCTAGCTAAATGTGGCAAAAGATTTTGTATATAATATAGTTACTATACATCACAAATGTTTTTCTTGTTAGGCCAATTTCAAATATTTTGTCCTATTTTAAAATCTCTGTGATTTAATTTTCAATTTAAAAATGATCATTGTCTATTATATGTCACGATTCTTTTTTAGTGGGAGAGAATCCTTAAATTTATGACATGTTTTGCTGACTTCATATTTATTTCAAATTATTTGAATCTTGAAGTAAGTCAGAAGGTAAATATTCAATGGCATTTATTGTTGTTAGGTCCTATCTAGTCACATCTGACTCATAGTGACCCTAAGTACCCAACACTGTGCCATGCACATGATCTTTTTATGGTTGAGTCCATTGCTGCAGCCACCATGTTTCTTCTCATTTTGAGTTGTGCTACATCATACCAGATAAATATTTATTGAATTCCAGATAGATAGATAGATAGATAGATAGATAGATAGATAGATAGATTCATCAGAGAGAGCATCAATCCCTATCTGTCATACATATACAGCTTGTTTCTGAGTAGAAAGCTCAAGTAAAAGAAAAGCATCCCAAAAATCAGTAAGGTATTACAGGCATGTCCATAACTATTAAAAGTATACATATTAAATTAACTGAAATTAACTAAATTAACTGAAAAAGAAGTAACTACCTCTAGACCACAGAAAACAAATGTAGTATAAGAATTCAAACTTTAAGTTTTTGTCACTTCCTTTCAGATTCAGGTATTAAGAATGTTTTATGATACCAAAATTTTACATTAGAATGCATACTGTCTTGTTACAGGATTTTCAAGATAGTTTAACCACAAAGAAATGGCACTAAGCAAGTAGGTGTGGTGGCACATTTGTAATTCCTACATTCGGGAAGTTGAAGTGTTGGGGTTTTAGCTCTAGCCCAGCTAAGATTAGGGCCAAACCCTCAACATAATAATCTGGCCGGTGATGTAAAGAAGGACCTCTGGAGACCTTCTGGTGGTAAAAAGGGGTAGGTGGGGTTTATTAGGAGCTCCCCTGATGGAGAGCAAGGAGCAAGCAGCCCCGGTAGAGCAGAGCTCTATAGCCTTTAAGTGCCAGCTCTAGGCCTGTAGCATGGGATTTAGCTCAGTTGGTAGAGCACTGCGTTGCAATCTCTAAGGTCCTGAGTTTGATTCCCAGCACCGCAAAAATGGGAGAAGGGCCTGGCAATCCACTCCCAAGGCAATCCTGAAGCACTCAGCCTTTGAAAACCCTACGAGGGTCGCTATGAGTCGGATACCGACTCGACGGCACCTAACAACAACAACAACAGGGCAGGGCAGGGCAGGCTGGCCAGGGGCCATCTTTGCTCACTCGATGGGAGGGGCTGGTTTGAGTGAGTGAAATGAGCCCTGGGGTCAACTAGGGGTCAGCCCCTCAGGCTGTCATGAGGGACCCTAGTTGTGATATATAATTTTAAAAATCCCCAACACTGAAGCAAGTGGATCATGAGTTCAAGGCCAGCCTCTCCTACGTAGTGAGTTTGAAGCTCACCTCAAGTACATAGTGAGACCCTGTCTCAAAAAACAAAACAAAACAAAACAGAAAGAAATTTAACGAAGCACTGAGTATCCCTTGCAATAATTCATTTAAAAGAAAAGACTCATCTTGTTGCCTTGTTCCCTGGATTTTACCTGAGATTCATTTACATTTTCCTAAAAGTTTTCATTTCCTCCTTTTTATGTATTTAGTTACAATTTCAAGTTCAATGTAGCAAGCACATTTATTAATAAGAATCGTAGTTACCTTTGAAATGTTCATCTCTGGCTTCACAGCAACTGTGGGATTTATCACCACTGGCAGGTCTTCAAGTATAAAACTTCAGATTTATCTTCATTTCCTCAGTCCTTAGTGTATGACATCTATTAGTTGATACAAACTAAATAATTTTCCTACATTTATGCATTATTTATTTCTCCCTTCATATTTCCATAGCCAAATGCTTTGTCTAGGCTCCAATAATCTCCTAACTAGAATAGTGTAACCTTCTGTTCACTGGCTTATTTACATCTATCTTTTAATACTTCCAAATCATGTGGCCAAAATTTAATGCTTAGAAGCCATTTTAATATTACACACTTCAGTTAAGCTTCCTGAAACTCTCCTATCAAATTCCACACTAGCCTAAGTTCTTTATGCTTTGATTTTAGAACTTTGATCAAGTTTTCATGTTCTGCTCTTACTCTTAAAACCTTTAATTCTCCAACTCCCTCAATCATGGTGGGATCTAGCTACACAATCTATCTTCTTCCAATTCCTCTACTAGTTTCCTTTTTCTAATTCTATTTCCCTTCTACCTTCAGTGCAAGCTTAAATTCTCTAAAATTCCATGAAAGCTGAGGAAGTACGTGACATTTTCTTTCTTGTTTTCCAATCAGTTTTCTCAGTTCAAGTAGAATGGTGTTCAACATTTACATCTTGTGAATCTTCTAAGATTTTACTTATTTCTAACTTTAAAGAAGTATCCACTCATTCATTTCTCATATCAAATTTATCCTAATTCCTCAACTTTCCAATTTCTTTGAAACACTGTTCTCATTTGTAACTATGTCAATCAGGGTTTTCTCTTATGACTCATTCCTTCTTCCCAAAAATATTGGTGTGAGGGTATATTTTACGCTGCTAGACAATCTCCTGCCTATAGCAGATTTAAATTTATTAACAAGTTTGTTTATTTTCTTTCTTTCTTTCTTTTTTTTTTTTTTTTTTTTGCAGTGCTTGGGATTGAACCCAGGGCCTTGTGCACGCTAGGTAAATGCAAGTGTTCTACCACTGAGCTGCCTCTCCAAGCCTTGTAGGCTTCTATAATAATTCATGTCTCCAGCCTCAAAAGCATTTAAGTACAAACACAGCATGGAAAGGGTTAATTTTCACACCAATGTATATCATTGTTCCAATGAGCTTTAAATATTCATCTAAGATCTCTCCTATCATTCTATACTCCAAATTACATCCTTTAAGTTCTCAAAGGTTCAGTTCAAACTCTGTTTCTTCTAGAAAACTTTTCCCAAAGAAATGAAATACTGAATGAGATCCGAGAGTAGTCCTAAATAATCATCAGCTCTTTCTCCTCTATTTAAAAACAAATATCAAAGCTTCTATTTGTCAGTGTGTAATGTTGTCTTTGACTATATACCATAGAAGGTAATTTCTCTCTGTTCTCCACTCAGGTCAGTGTTATAACTTCAGATGTTTTATGAAAAAAATAGTCACAAAGTAAATCATCTTGGATGTTCTTGGACTTTAAAATTTCACAATAGTTTTGAGGTCTCACAATCTCCATAGATCTTTGAAATGCCACTCAAAACATTGTGCAAAAATCTAGTGTTGTTCAAATCTCCCTTCCTCCTTTCTCTCTCCTTACTTTGAGCATTATAAAACAAATTTGAGCCTGGTAAACCTGTTGCTACAGTTCATTTGGTTAAGAACCAAAGATTAATCATGCAAAATTTCAAGGTTTTCTTGCTGAATAATTTCCACTTTTTTTTTTTGAGGCTCTAGGGGGTAGAACCCAGGGGATCGTGCATACTTTTGAAGTGCTGTACCATTGAGCTACATTCCCAATCTCTTTCTTATTTTTTACATTAAGACAAGGTGTCATTAAGTTAGACAGGTTGCCTCTGGCCTCACACCTGTGATCTTCCTGCCTCTGCCTCCCAAATTGCTGGGATTACAAGTGTGCATCCAAGGCCAGGCTCAGATTCCACTTTTATAGATGGTCACAAATTGCATTTCCAATGTCAAAATCTCTACTGTAAACTTAATCTACTACTTGTGAATTAAGGGGTAGGCAAAAGAAGGTAATAGAATAAAAATGATAATGTCTCTAATTTAGTAGAAATATATTTATCCATGAGCCCATGACTCATTTGGAGGTTATTAAATTTATTATAGATAACTATATTGAATAACTCTATATAAATATAGTCATATTAGCTTTCTATTGTTAAGATTTTACAAAATGTTCATATCACTTTGTAAAACTACCATATATCAAGTATTTATCATACGTGAAACACCAGGCTAAGGGTTGAAATTACATTATATCATTAAATCTTCACATTGCTCCATGAGGTAAAACCTACTTTTATCCCCATCTACTGATGGAGAAATTAGGAAAGATTGTAGAGACAAAATTTAAACCCAGATCTTTCTGATTCAAAAAATTTTGCTCTTAACCTCTGTATAATACTGATATCTCCATAACTTTCTACATTGTGAAGCATCCACTGACGTGGGTTGTTTGTGTAAAAGATATTTGCCATGCTTCTCAGTCTTTGGCTATAGTATGGCTAGGGGTTTGTTTGTTTAATTTCTCAATTTGTGATTGGGTATATCTTGCATAAGTTTTTTAGTATTCACATTTGATACCCAGCAGTACTTTTTTTAGTTTCAATTAAATGTCTAGAGCATGTATGAAATTTTATTTTAAAGTATATTTATTCTTTCTGTATCCATAAAAGACCAAGATCCCATATAGGATTCAAAATTAAAATCAAAATCAGAAAAATAATTTAATAATATGGAGATTCCTAAACACCTAGAAATTTGACATTGTTTAGCCAAACATTTGGAAGTTTGAATGAATTTTTTCAGCTTCTAAGCAGATTCTTGGCAATATGCAGACATAGTCTGAATCTGATCAAGTTCAGAGCTTTATACTCAGGCTTATTTTAATACCCACCACTTGAAAATTACCACTGTACTTTCTATCTCTACAAATGTGACTAATCTAATTACCTTATATAAACGGAATCATATGGTATTTATCTTTTGTGAATGGTTTATTTCATTTAATATGATGTCCTCTAATTTCACACATGCTGTAGCATATGTCAGAATTTCCTTCCTATTTAAGGCTGAATGATATTACATTGTAAGCATATATCACATTTTGTGATATTACCTGTTTATCTCTGGGTAGACACTTGGTTGCTTACACCTTTTGGCTACTGTGAATAATTCTAACTTATGAATTTAAGGAATAATAATAACAAGCTATTTCTGTAAACATTTTAGTTACCTATGATTATCTATTGAATCTGTCAGATATCTTCATTTTACTCAGACTTCTTTATATAATAAAGTTTGACTCATTAAGAGAATACAGATGTTTTCACTATTGCCATTATTATCTAATAACAGATTTCAAAGGCTTGAAATGGAGATGGATATACCAATTCATGATTTTATTTTCTGTAACCAAATGTTTAAGATTGCTTATGGAACCACTGGGCATGGTGGTACAAGCTTGTAATCTCAGTGACTAAGGAGGCAAAAGTAGGAGGATCATAAGTTCGAGGCCAGAGGTAGCCTGCTTAACTTAGTGAGACCCTGTCTCAAGATAAAAAATACAAAATGGGTTTGGGGTACATCCCAAGGGCAGAACACTTGAAAAGTGCCTTGAGTTCAACCCCAAAGTGCTGCAAAAATAAAAGAATTGTCATTTGTGCCAATAGAGAGACATATTCCAAATTTATTTTCCCTTTAATGAGGTTTTGTCTACAGTCATACCACCCTGGTATCTGATCTCATCTGATCTAGGAAGCTAAGCATGGTCAGACTGGTTAGTCGTTGGATGGGAGACCGCTTGGGAATACCAGGTGCTGTAGTCTTGGGAGAAGAACTTGGCAGCTCACTCCAGAAACAATCCACCTTTGAAAACCCTATGAATAGCAGAGAAGTACTGACATAGTACCGGGGATGGCACAGTGTCAGGGAGTGTTTCATTCTGTTATACATAGTGTCACTATGAGTTGGACCTGACTCTACAGCACCTAGCAACAACAACATAATGAAGCCTCAAGGTTATGAATTCATCCTAAAGCACTAGACGAACCCATTAACTCACTGCCTCACTTCCAGTCATTTCTCGTGTCCATTGTTCCCTAGCAATTTGACTTTCTCTTTTAAGTTTCGTGTTTATTTTTTATATCATGTCCAGGGCTTTTTAGTTGTAAAAAGGAGGTCTAGTAAGGAGAGCACTACTCAATCTTAGCAAGAACTAGAAGTCTTAAGGTTTAATATTAATAATCTGTATGTACTAGGAGTATGCGGGAATACAAAAAGAAAACTACTCAGCTAATTAGTTAGAATATGTTGTTGTTGTTAGGTGCCATCGAGTCGGTGTCCAACTCCTAGCGACCCTACATACAATAGGTGAAACAGTATTGGTACTGCTTCTCTTCTATTCATAGGGTTTTCAATGGCTTATTATTTTTTGGGAGTGGGTTGCTGTGTCATTCTTTTAAGCCTATAGTACCTGCTGTTCCTAGGTGGTCTTGCATCCGAGTAGTTACCAGGCCAGACCCTGCTTCGCTTCTGAAATCTGATAGGATCAGACGACACAGTGGTATAGCTGCAGGCAGTTAGAATGTGCTTACTTCTAAGTACACTGGAAACATGAGAATTTACTATGCTATAGTTGCTAGGTGCCATAAAGCCAAATATGACTTATAGCACCCTAAGTACAGCAAGACAAACACCACCCAACACTGTAGCATGCCCATGATCTTTTTATGTTTGAGCCCAATGTTGCAGCCACTATGTTTCTTCTAATTTTGAGTGGTGCCACATCAACAAAAGAAAGTCCCAGGGGCTTTACCCCATTCCTGTTATTGAGGTTGACTCTACTTTGAGGAGGAAATTCTTCCCTAGTTTTTTCTTGAATGCCTTCCAGCACAGGCGGCTCATTTTCTGGCACTATATTTGACAGTGCTTCTCTGCTATTCATGGGGTTTTCAATGGCTAATTGTTTTGGGAGTGGACTGCTAGGTCCTTCTTCCTAGTCTTAGTCTGGAAGTGCAGTTGAAACCTGTCCAGCACTGGTGACCCTGTTTTGGTATTTGAAATACTGGTGGCATAGCTTTCAGCATCCTAGCAATATGCCAGCCCCCACAGTACAACAAGCTGACAAACACAAGGGGGACTATGCTTTTAATGATAGTAAAAAATTTTGAAATTGTCCAATTTCAAAATGGTAAAATTAAAAAAAAAATTTACTACAGTAAGCAACCTCTAAGGCGGCCTTCAACCATCCCCATCTCCTGCAATACATGTCCTTATGTGGGATCTCCTCCACTTGAGTGTGGGCTCCATTTAATGACTTGCTTCTAACAAACATGAGGCAGCAAAAATAATGGGATGTAACTTCTGAAATTATGTTAAAATGAAAGTGTGGATTCTGTCATGTGCACCCTCCCTTCATTCTCTCACTTGCTTTGAAAGAAGCCAACCATCATATCATGAGCAGCCCTATGGAGAAGCCCACATGGCAATAAACTGATATATCTAGCCAACAACTAGAGAGAATCGGGGGCTTGCCAAGAACCACGTGAATAAGACTGGAAACAAATCTTCCCTTACTTGAGTCTTGAGGTGACAACAGCCCCAGGCAACATTTCCAATGAAGCCTTGTGAAAATCTCTGAGTCATAGTCACCCAGCTAAGCTGTGCTGTGATTCCAGACACAGAGAAACTATACTACAAATAATTGTTGCTTTAGTTTCTAAGTTTCAAAACAACTTGATACACAGTAATATATGAATAAAGCAACTAAAATCAATAATACACTAATTGCATTGATTCCCTGGAGTCCAATTTTTGTTTTTGTTTTTGTTTTTGCTCACTGCCATATATTACTCATTTGGTCTTCTTTTTTTATTTGTTTTAGTTATAATAAAAGAATTTAGTCATGCATAGTAGTATGTGCCTGTAGTTCAGTTACTTGGGATCCTGAGGTAGGAGGATTGCTTGAGCTCAGGAGTTTGGAGCCAGTGTGGGCAACATAGCAAGACCTCATCTCTTAAAAGAAAGGAAAGAAAAAAGGGGGAAAAACTTGATTGTGTTTATATTTTTTGGATTCTGGCATTGGTTTTTATCGATATAGGTGGACATTTTAGTCCATGCCTTAGTATTTTTTCACAGATAATGAGTCACACACACACACACACACACACACACACACACACATACACATATGTTGTTATTGTTAGTTGTCATCAAGTTGGTGTCCAATTCATAGCGACCCTGCATACAACAAACGAAATAGTATTGTCAGTGGTTCTCTGCTATTCATAGGGTTTTCAATGGTTGATTGTTTTTGGGGAGTTGGTTACTGGATCCTTCTCCCGAGCCTACAGCACCTGGTGTTCCCAGGCAGTCTCCCACCCAAGTACTAACCAGGCCCGATCCTGCTTAGCTTCTGGGATCTAATGAGATCAGACCCCACAGTGCTACGGCTGCAGGCACACACACACACACACACACACACACACACACACACACACGCTATACATACAATATATATATGTACATACACACATACTTTTTCTTTTTGGTCTCTGTATAATTTAAAAAGCAGTGGTTGGCAGGGGTGCTGGGGTAGAATGCAGAAAAAGAAAGGATGATTACTCAAGATAGCTTTTAAGGTCCCTTCTGTTGTTGAAATTCTAGGTCTATGAAAAGTGGAATGTTTTGTCATGTTTTTCTCTTCCATCTCTTCTCCTCTCTGCTCATAAACAATAAGAAAATATATATGCACAACATGAAGGAAAATGGAACTATTCTGCTCCTAATGGGGGATAGGACACTAGAAGCATCTGTGCTCAGGTAGTCTCCCAAATGTGCAGCTGTCACCTTTCAGTACCTAATGGAGCAACTGCCAGAGCAACCTGAAAATGTGCCAACTCCTGCTGAGAGTTTGTCTCCTCTAGTTGGGGAAAAGCCCAGTTGGAACATAGTATCTTATTGAGTACATTATGAAAGGTGTTTTTCAGCCCTTGTCAGTTATGGCAGGTGCATTGTTGCATACTTTGTATTTATGAGGAGATAATAGAGGAAATATTTTCCTGTAATAAAGATACCTTGCATTTGTTTAGTGTTTTTTGCTTTGCAATTGTTCAGGTAAGAAAGGTGAAATAAACAGATTAGATCAATTGCCCACAGATGCACAGCTGCACAGCTGTGGCCTAATCTGTATACCTGAGCCAAATTTAGCACTTTTCTTTAGATTATTAATCTAGTGACCATTAATTATTGCAAGCCAATTTCTGTTTTTGAAAACAGTAGTATTTTCTAGGAAGGGATAATAAGTGCATCAAACAATTTTCTTTTGTGGTATTAGAGGGCTGAACGCAGGGACTCTCATATGCTTTTTGCAAGTGCTCTACCACTAAGCCATATCCTCAGCACATTTTTCACTTTTTATCTTGAAAGAGGGTCTTGCTAAGTAACGAAGGTTGCCTCAAATTTGCAATCCTCCCTCCTCTGCCTCTTGAGTCACAGGGATTACAGATGTGACTCACTGTACCCAACTCTATCAAACAAATTGTTAATATGAAAACATTGTAGAATATATTTTTAAACATCTAGATCTCTACACTATAGTCTTTGTTTAAAATAAATGTTTTTTCCAATATATAAAACAGCAGTCAACTTAAATGGCCATAACCCAAAGATGAAACACCAAGTTTTGCAAACTCAATAAGATCATGTAAAAGAATCTGAAAGAAAATAAGTAGGATTATTTTTAAAAGAAACTACAGTTGTCTCAAAATTATTTTTAATATTCTGAGAATATTAATTAGCCTCCCAAAGTGACATCACAGCACCACAATTTTAAGTGTGCCCTTTGAGTAAATGATGGTGTGAAACAGTAATTACAAGAAGTCTGCATTCTTAACTTCTTTGTAACATTAAAGTAATAAAGCTTTGAGATTGGCTATTGTAAATGAACAAATGCATTCTCTCATATATGTTTTAATTCAAGAAGTAAAATGCACAGTTTAAAATATTTAAATATTATTATGAACTTAGCAACATTTCAGGACAAAAAGAGTCTTAGAAATATGAAATGCTAGCTTTCACTGTGTGTCAAATCCATTAGTGATCATTGCCTAACACAAGAGATGGCATATATATTTTTAAGAATGGATATTGTATTGTTTGATATTAAGAAATCAATTACAGTTAAAATTCTTACTACCAACAACCAAAACAAATAAAAAATACTCAAAGTTGGCTACATTTAAATATTTGCTGGGTGAGCAGTTCTTTTAAAATGGCAGAAGTTACAAAATCTGATAGAACCCATACACTAAAAATATAGGGTTAGGAATGTACCTCAGTGGTAGAGCATATGTTTACCATATGCAAAGGCCTGGGTTTGATTCCCAGGACCACCCCCACCACAAACACACTTTCAAATCGGTACTTAACTTGAAAATGTTAAATGGTAACATATCAAGGAATTGCCATCGTTGATCTTCAGGGTTAGAGTGAGAAGTAGGTCAGTGGTGGGAGATTAAAAATATAGAAGTAATCAGTTCCTTAAGAAGACTAGATAATGAGAGAACAACAGGATGTTTAAGAAAAAAGAGTGGGTTAGTGAGCTTTCCTTAGCTGTGACAAAATCTCTGAGAGAAATCAACTTAAGAGTGAAGTTTTATTTTGGTTCACAGTTTCAGAAGTTTCAGCCCATGGTCCTTGGCCCCGTTGTTGTGGGGCTGTGATGAAGCAGAACATCATGGCAAGGAACATGTATGAGAGCTAAGATATTAACCTCATGTTGGGCTGGGAAGCAGAGAGAGAAAGGAAGGTGCCGGGATTCCAGTATTCCCTTAAAGGACATGTCCCTGACGACCCAACTGACTTCCATTAGGCTCCCAACAGCACCATCAGCTGAGGAACAAGCCTTCAATGCATGAGCCGTTGGGGAACATTTAAAATGCAAACCACAACAAACATTAAATGCAATAGTAAACCTTTTTAAAAAAAGATCAAAATTTATCACCTATTTCTACTAAAAGCACCCAAAAACTTTTAGGGCTGAGGTATCTCCTATGCCTGAATTGAAGTTTTAATATTTCTGCAGATTCAAAGAAATATAATCATAAAATTAATAGTATATAAGTAAACTATTTCATCTTTAAAATATACATGATACATGTGTAGAATATGTATAAAGACAATATAATTCTAGGTGTCCCATGCTTTCAAAACCTTCGCTTTATAAATGACATACATACCATCTAGCAGACCAACAGGATGTTGAACATCCAACACCAATTAAAGGCTGGCTGTCATAACACAGTAACAAAAAATGGGATTGGTGCATGGTGGAACAGATGGTATTATTTCATACAGATGGTGTTTTGTACTATATTAAATAAATTTGCAAAATTTAGAAAATATATTTATAATTTATTGCATCAGTATTTTATAAATTGTAGCATAGATAAAATATATTAGAGAATATGGACAGCAAGGGAGTTCCTTCTTGACTAAGGATTTTTTGATAGCTAGTAGACTAAAAAGTGATCTTTTATTGTGGAGCACCATCTAGAGGAAATGTGAAAAAAATTCTTAAGCAAGAATGGAGTGAAATAAAAATTAAATTAAAGCAAATAAAAAACTCTAAGGAAACACAAACTTTAGGATTACATATAATTTTGAAGTTCTGTTATCACTCAAATAGCAGTTAATTTTTACTTAAAAAGCGAAGTCTTGAGCTGCAGGTATATCTTACTTTTAAAGTACTTGCCTAACATGCACAGAGTCCAGGGTTTCATCCTCAACACCAACCCTTCAATGAAGTCTTAATATTATGTATATAAA
>VMDO01035708.1:0-15825 GCA_007922755.1 Pedetes capensis
ATTTTATTGAGTACTTATTGTATACTAGGAACTTCTTTGAACAATTTATATAAACTATCTCATTTCAAACTTAAAAAAATTCTATTAGGTAGGTTCCATTATCTTCATTTTGTAGATGAAAAACTGAAATTAATTAATTTGTTATTTAATTAAGTTAATCCATTAGTTCACGAGACTGCCTTTTAAATCACTATTTCGTATTTCTTACAAGTCTTCAACAATAGGAAATTAATTAAAATGTACTGATTCTTCCACTTAATGTCTTATATTAACCATCATGGCTTTCTGGTCAAAAATATTTATAAGAAAAGGAAAAATGTATATTGACTTTCTTATTAGAAGCTATTTATTAAGCCTCTATTTCACAGTACTTTTCAACATAATAAAAATCAAATATATTTAAATCATTGAACATTTAGTATGTTACAAGGATTTTACGTACATTGTTTGAATCCTTTAAATTAAGTTTCAAATGAGGAAACTGAGGCTCAAAGAGGAAAAACCTAGTACAAGTTTACACAGTTCAAATGTTGTGAATTTGGTATCTGAATGCAAAACTGCTAGATTCTAAAGCACTTTCAGCACTGCTTCTTCCTGGGTCCGAGGTCCCGAGTTCGATTCCCAGCACCACAAAAATGGGAGAAGGACATGGCAACCCACTCCCAAGGCAATCCCAAAACAGTCTGCCATTGAAAACCCTATGAGGGTCACTATGAGTCGGACATGACTCAACGGCACCTAACAACAACAACAACAGCAGCAGCAGCAGCAGCAGCAGCAGCAACAACAACATAGATATTAGTACATGCTGGTTGTTTGTACATGCTCTGCATTTCAAAAATGCTAGTATGGGTGGTCATGAGGGAATGAGAAATGACTGGTTAGTTAAATGGTTTTCTTTGATTCCCTGAACTGAAGCAAAACTCAAATTTCTTTCTCATCAGCAAAGACCACAACAAATCAGCCCAACAAATCTCAATTTTTGTGAGGCACGTGTCTTTGTCTTTGGAACAGGGATCAGGTGGACATTCTCTGAATTTAGCTCTCCCCACGACTGCAATACATGGGAAGAACCCAGTAGAGATGCTGGCACAGAGCTGAATTGAACTTACAAGAATAGTAATTGTTTTCTCTCTGTAAATAGAAAAATGAGAGAATACTCATTTATAATTAGGCCTTATATTCCCTATTACATGCTAGAATATGGAAAAACAGGGCAGTTTTCCCTTTCACTAACTTACTATTTTCTCCCATCTTAAATTATCTTTAAACACTACAGAATTGTAGTCAAATTTATTCTTAGTTAATTTTCTGTAGTTTTAGATTGCCCCTAGCATATACTATCTACAGCCATACCACCCTGTTGTCTGATCCTATTTGATCTCAGACACTAAGCAGGATTGGGCCTGGTTAGTCCTTGGATGGGAGACCACCTGGGAATACTGGGTGCAGTAGGCTTGGGAAAAGGATCTGGCAGCCCACTCCCAAAACAATCAGCCATGGAAAGCCCTATGAAGAGCAGAGAAGCACTGACATACTGCTAGCTGTGGCACAGTGCCAAGTAGTATTTCATTCTGTTGTACGCAGGGTCGCTATGAGACAGACCTGACTTGGACTTGATGGCACTTAACAACAAACAACCAGCATGTACTAATATCTATGTTGTTGCTGCTACTCCTGCTGCTGCTGTTGTTGTTGTTATTAGGTGCCGTTGAGTTATGTCCAACTCATAGTGACCCTCATAGGGTTTTCAATGGCAGATTGTTTTGGGATTGCCTTGGGAGTGGGTTGCCATGTCCTTCTCCCATTTTTGTGGTGCTGGGAATCGAACTCGGGACCTCAGAGACTACAGAGCAGTGCTCTACCAACTAAGCTAAATCCCAGCCCATTGTTGTTGTTAGGTGCCATTAAATAAAGTCCCACTCATAGTGACCCTTATACAGTTTTCAATGGTTGTTTGTTTTCAGATTGTTTTGGAAACAGGCTGCCAGGTCTTTCTCCCATTTTTGCGGTGCTGGCGATTGAGCCCAGGGCTTCAGAGAGCACAGAGCAGCACTCTACCAACTGAGCTAAAACCCAGCAATATCTATATGCCAATCTATAAATACTAAGATCTATAAACCAAATAAATATTATATGCACAATACTCTAAAAATGAGGACAAAGTAGTCATCATGGAGTGGTGAGACAGATAGAAAGGGTTTTTTTGTTTTTTAACAGAAGCTAAACCAAGAGGCGGCTTTTCTCAACTTAGAATCTTAAGACTTTAGAATGCTGGCATAATTAAAGTCGGGACGGAAAGCCTAGAATCTAAAGTAACAGCATATATTTAAAACAAACAAACAAACAAAAAACTCAAGCAGTAAGATTGTACCAGTGATTAAAGGGTTGTTGTTGTTGTTAGGTGCCGTCGAGTCGGTATCCGACTCATAGCGACCCTCATAGGGTTTTCAATGGCTGATTGTTTCGGGATTGCCTTGGGAGTGGGTTGCCAGGCCCTTCTCCCATTTTTTGCGGTGCTGGGAATTGAACTCGGGACCTCAGAGACTGCAGCGCAGCGCTCTACCAACTGAGCTAAATCCCAGCCCCGATTAAAGGGTTAGATGATATTTTTTTTTTTTTTAAAGAAACCTTGCTTCCCGGGTAAAGGAATAAGTTAGTTTGGATGGGGGCTGAGGGTGTTTTCTTGATGAAGTCAGGTTTCTCTTTCCAGCTGGTTTCTTCAAAAACAAATCAAAACAACAACCAAAAATTGCTTTTATGGCTATTGATTTTGATTAATGGATACTATCATAGGAAACCATTTTCATTTTCTTGGAAAGAACACAGAACATTGTGTAAGGAAAAAGTTCGGGCTTAAAACCTTCATCTATCATCAGCCAATTGGAATAGAGAAGGATTATGCTTAGGAGTTCTTTTCATCATTTGAGAGGCATCAGCCTCATTGGTGGGCTCTTAATTTTGAAACTCTTTTAATTTCTTTCCCATTATATGGCAGCATACAATGGCTGATGAGGAGAAAGCTCAAGACTTGAGCTCTAATTTCAATTCAGGAATATAATTAACGTTCCCAGGGTCAAGCTCTTGCCTGGTAGATGCCCCATGGGCTTCCCAATAGCTGAGAAGGGGGAATTAGGCAGGGGGAAATCATCTCTGTGAGCCAGCTGGGCTTCTCTGGTTTCTTCCCCCTGGCTCAGCCAACCCCACTGCATCCCCAGGCCCTGCTGTTATCTGCTATCAAGCGGAGCCAGAAGAAATTGATGGAGACGGTGCCAATATCAGTGCCCGCAAGGGCCCCCCTGTGCCAACATTAGCTCTAAAGAAGCAAGCCTCATTCACAGTTAAAGCTATTGATTTTTCCCCCTCCCTCAGGCCAGCCCTGCATTATTCTCCTTTCAGGGTCTGAGGGCTGTGTTTTTCACCAGTATGCTTCCTTTAGAACATTAATTTACAGAATCAAAGAAGAACTCTCCTGAGTATCCTGTTATCTTGCCAGTCCTGACCTGACATACAGTTGGAAAATTCAGGCAGTTTGTAAATAACAAATCTGACCTTCATCACTCAGTGCTTCTTGGCATGCTTCTTGTTGGAAAAGATTCTAAAAAATCAGGAGATACTGTTCCATTCATTACCCACTTCTCCAGATACTTGTGTTTAAATCCCCTTCTGGTTATGTGTAAATGATATTGGTGTTTCTATTTTCTTCTTAGTTTGCAATTAGTAGTTTTCGTCTTGAATAATTTGCTTACTCATTTATGTATGCAATTCATTCATTCATTCATTTATTCAACACTCAACATACTATCTACTTAGCTACTGCCTGCCAGGCCCTGTGTAGCAAATGATGAGGTTTCAGTATTGAACAAGCGATCCAGTCCCTGTCTTCATGATGTATACAGAGTAATAAAGCAGACATTCCATAAAGAAATCCAAAAATTTTGAGTGTAAGTTGTGCTATGTGAAACCAGGAGACAATGCAGGGTGCTTTAAGACAGAGCGGCAATTTACATAAGGGAATCCACAGAGAAAAGGACTTTCAAGCTGACATAACTATGGGCTGGAGAACTTGATCTCTAGTATCCTGTATGTGGAGACATTGGAGGGAGGTGTCATACTGGACATGAATTAAGAATACAGTAAGGGTGTTGGTTGTATAGTGGTGAACATAGCTGCCTTCCAAGAATACAGTAAGGGTAATGGAAGGAAAGGAAGAGAAATGCCGTATGTTTTGCTCTTAGAGGCAGAATATGGATTTAAATACATACATACATACATACACACATACATACGTACATACATATTGTTGTTGTTAGGGGCCTTTGAGGTGGGTCTGACTCATAGTGACCCTATGTACAACAGAATGAAATATTCCTCGATGCTATACCATACACAAGATCTTTTTTATGTTTAAGCCCAATGTTGTAGTCACTGTGTCAATCCATATAGTTGAGGGTCTTCCTCCTTTTTGTTGACCTGCCACTCTCCCAAACATGATGTCCTTCTCCAGGGATTGGTCCCTCCTGACAACATGTCCAAAATATAAGACACAGTCCACCTATCCTTGCTTCCAAGAGCACTCTAGTTGCACTTGTTCTAGGATAGATCTATATTTTACACACACATACACATGCACACACACACACAAGACATGCAAGCAGAAGGAAGACCATTGGTGGGGAGGAAGGGGATCAGCAGATGGGAAAGAGGTCATGAGAGGGTAATAGGGAGTATGAGCATGAGCAATGTACAATATTGTGCATGTATGGAAATATCATAATGGAACTCATTAAGTTATACACTAACTAAAAATAATTACTAATAAAAATAAGGGAAGGATTTTTGGAAGTAAATGATGATGCTGTGTTTGTCTCATTTCACCATGAAGGGATGGCATAAGTATTGTTTTATTTCAAAAGTAATAATGTTTCCTTAATTTTTAAAAAGAAAATATAGTGTAGGCAATACAAAAAAATACAGAAGAAAAAGAAATAATCACCCACAAACCTTTTCATTAGTCACAGCTTTTAAAAACTGGGGATGGAACCCAGGGTCTCACACATGCAAGTGCTCTATCACTGCAGTCTCTTGTTAACAATGAGAATTATCTGTCTTCACCTTTTTCCAACTGTATGTGTATCTGTGAACACATAAACACATATAATTCATATATGTGCATATGAATGTATTTGTATACATGTGCATACACATACATGAATTCATATGTGCATAATCCTTATATGTAGCAGGGGTGCCAAAAAATGTATGAACATTTTGAGAGGTGTTATCTGTGTATTACCTTATAAAGTTGAATTGAATTACAATGGTAACCACTTTGAATACCTCTTGTAATTGCAGAAGTCAAACATGACACATTTTATATTTTTTAGTATATATTGAGCATTATAGTTTTAATACTAAAATGTGTATATTTTTGCCACCCTCTGTATACACATATATTATGTAAAGAAATGATATTTATATAATTATTAATATTTTATATTTAAGTCTATTATTAAGTATTAATATTTTATATTTAAGTCTTTCCATATTACCAAATGTAATACTAGAATAATATCATACGAAATATATGAAAGTATAACATATTTTAATAAATTCACATTATTTCTACTGCTTTTTAGTTTTGATTTTTTATACCTAGCTTTTGATTTCATCCAAAAATTGTCTTTTTCAATTTGTTTGAAGTGAGATCATAATTTTCTTTTCCCCCTCAAGACATTCTATTTATAGAATAATTTATGTTTTCCTTGTATCATGATATACCAAATACTCTCATAGACATGGGTGCCTTCTTGCAATCGATTTTCTACTCCAGTGGTCCATTTATCTATTATTATGGCCCCCAGTTCTGTTTTATTAAAGTTGTATAGTGCTTTGACATCTTACAGTCAAGTGAACCCAAGAGTGGTGGTTATGAGTGCAGTCACTGGAGACAGGCCAAATGTGACCCCAAATTCTGAACAATAACCATTTACTTACTCTGCATGGCATTGAATATCAGCATATTCTTATATCAGCATGATACCACCAGCAGTATGTTCAGCTGGTGGTGAAAAGTGACTGGCTGTTGACTTTCAGTGATACTTATGCATTAAATCATGTGAAACTAAACCAAAAATATTCAAATTCTGCAAACATCATCCTTCTAAAGATGATCTACTTTCTTAACATGTCATTGATTTGGATACCTTTTCCACCTCTGCTATGAAATGGCTCTTCTGCTTAAGTCTTTGGCTATAAAATGCAAATGTCTTGAGTTATGTTTTGCATTACTGATTGTGGGTGGTGCTTGAAGAAAGAGAGGAGGAGCAGGAATAAAACATATATTTGTGAATCCCATCAGAACAATACTACCTGTTACCGCCCAAAACTGCCAGCCACAGAGGATGGATGACAGAAAGTACTGCCTGTTTTTCTCCCTTGATCACTTGGGAAAATTACAGTTGGCTGTGGGGATACTCCAAATCTGTCCATTGGAAAAATGCCATGAGCAAAACCTCTCGAATCAGTTGAAAGGAAACATTTGCAAATATTAATATTGTGTTTCTGGAAATATGTTAGCAGCAAAAACAGATGACAAAATTGGAGGCATAGACTCTGATAAATCTGACCAGAGGTTATGTAGGAAAAAAAAATACATGAGGTATGATTTGAACTTTTAAGGGAGATATCGATGGTGCCAAATAAATGAGAAGCAATATCTAGTTGCTGTCTTAGGACAATTTGAGCTGAGAAGCCCAAGAGAAGGATTTTTTTGAGAGAAAAATCCTGACATCTCTAAGGGGTGCTATTAGTTTAACCATAAATTTTTAACTAGCAAAATAACGATTTTTCCAAGAAATATTAGGTACCCACCACAATAACACTCCTCAATTTATTGGACACTGAATTTGTCTTAACAAGACATGATTCAAGTAACAAGAGCCTTGTTAATTTCCACTAAATGAAAAAGAAACGTTTAGAGCCTTTGCAGACATTGAAAGGAGGAAAACAGCATCAGATAAGAGCTGGAGGCGGCTATTTACTCTTTCTTTCCCTCTTTCCCTCTGTCTTCCTTTTACACACACACACACACACACACACATACACACACACACACACACACACAAACACACACACACACATCTGTTCAATTGCTGCTGCTGCCAATTCTGGCAGTGTTAACAAGAATAAATAGGCAAGCACCTCATTACTCTCCCTTTTTTCTTTCCTTCATTCACACATTCAATTGTCTAAAATCTTCCTCAGTCAAGTTTTCCCCAGCTGTTTCTTCCCACCATTCCTGCTGCCACCATCCTTGTCCAGACCTAGGTGACTGCAATAGTGGACTAATAAGTTTCATCTATCAGTCTTTCTGCTCCCAATCTATCAACTTCTCCAGGAACAGATTTATCTTCTTATGTTGCAATCAGCAACCTGTCTGTGAGAACTTGTAATGACCCTTTATTTTCTGTAGCACAAAAAATCTTCATCTTGGCCTTCTATGATCAGTTTCCTACCTGCCACTCAACATTATTTCAATGATCACAGCACTACAGACCTGCTAGGGAAGCAAACCATTCTACCCTCTGTTTCCCGCACACTCCCTTATGGCCGTTCTTGCTTTCATGTTTCCATGTATGTGATTTCACCAGATTTTCCTCATTCACTCCTTAAAAATCTAAGCTTTTTCCTTTGGGGTCCAGTCCATCTCTTTCTTATTATCTTCCTTATCTTTCTCGATGTTGGTGCCCACTTTTTCCTCTGAATCATTCAAACCACCACGTTGAGCTGAGTTGCTAGATAATATTATTTCCTGAGATTGAGAGAATGGGAAGTTGGCCTTTAAAGCAGCCTTTAAAGTTGCAAATGATTTTCTAACTCTGAAGGTAGAGACTAATTTAATTTTGTGGAAGATTGTTTTAGTCTAGTATTTCTAGCTCTTTTCCAGATATGATAAGACCATAGTTCTCTGCTCTCTTAGAGTTATGTATGGCCACATGACTTCCTTTGGCCAGTGGATTGTGAATTTAAGAGACATGTCAAACTTCTGGCTGTAAGCAAGAAGAGTCAATGTGCAAATTCTCCAAATTCTTTCCCTCTGCCTTAGCAACCAGCAACATACATGATTAATGATTTCAACTTCAGTCTGATTCTAGTACAAGCTATTATAGAGAGGAACCCCTCAAATCACTAACTTCTCCTCCCTAATCCAGAGCCCATAAAATCGTGACTAATATGTAGCTAATTTATGATGAATAGATCACATGAATTAGAAATTAATCTTTGATTTTTAAGCCCACTAAGATTGATTATTAGGCCCATGTAATCTAACCTACCCTGAATGATCTGTTTTATTTTAGAAAATCTCCAAAATGTGCTTTTAATTTTAGAAGTAAATAGGCGCCCATCCAATATTAATTAGGGCGAAACTGAAAGTATAATTGGCTTAAATATTGAGTTGTTGAGCTGAGCAATTTCACTGAGGGCTTAGAGCAGAAGATCAAGAGTGGAGAACTGAAGTGCCAGCTTTTAAGAGTCATTTCAGGACTCTGGAAATGCACAGTGATACTTTGAAGATCAACTGAAACAGATGTGGCATGTTCTTGGGAAGAGGAGCCTTCTTCCCTCATTTCCACAGCAGTGGGATGGCTGTGACTCACAGAGGGAATGGAGTTTTGGAACATCAAAAATACTGTCTTTTGTAGAGCAGCAGCAGCAGGCTAACAAATATGCCCTCCCAGACATTTTGGAGAGCAGTGACGTGAGCACAGAGAGCAGCAGCCACAGAGACAAATCATGGCAGTGAGAACTGAGACAGCTTCTTGGGAGCAAAATTCAAGTCACCCTTAGGGACACCCAGAAATAATTTGAGGATATTATGGCATTGGGAATTTGAGCCAATGTCATTTGAACCACACAATAAAGTTGGCCTTACTTGTCACCAGATGAGCCATTTTTGTTATATAACCCAATCAGGAGCCATAAAGTTTATTTATCAGTCATACTATCTGGTTTATAATTGAAGTTTCTCACTTCATGCAAGAATATTGTCTTTGAAAATGTATTATTTATTAGCTCCTTGAAGCCAAGGATATTGTTTTCAGCATTCGATGGGCACTTACTATATTTTATTTTATTTTATTTTATCTTTTTGCAGTACTGGGGGTTGAACCCCTAGCCTTGTGCTTGCATGCTTTGCAAGTGCTGTACCACTGAGCTGCACCCCCACCCCATTTTTTTAAAACTTTTTTTTTGAGACAGGTTCTTGCTAAATTACACAGACCACCTCTGGTCTCAAACTTGCGATCTTCCTGCCTCTGCCTCTTGAGCTGCTGGGATTACAGGTGTCTGCCACCTCCCCTTCCTCACAATGGGCATTTAAATTTAATATTTATAATAAAGTCAAGATGGAAAGTTATTTTGAGATTAAAAATCATTTCACTTTTATCTCATGTAGAATTTAATGTATCTTTAATTAGCAAGTCATGTTTTTAATTTCAGTAACAGAAAGAAACTTAGAGATAATTTTCTCAGTAATTTCAAAATATGTTGGAGGAATAATGTCAGAGGCCAAATATTCTTCCATGTAAGCAGCTCTACTTGTACCTGCTCTAATGGTCTGGTAGTAGTGGAATTCATTTGAAGAATAAATCCACTGCTAACAGAAGACTGTCCTAGTCCCATGACCAGATTGATACAGCTTCATTATTTTGTTTTATCTTATTTTTTGGAAGGGATTAATTTTTTATTTCAAAAAGACACTTGCCAATACTCAGTATCAAAACAGTTGCACTGCAGGTTAGGGAGAAAGACCTGGCAATCCACTCCCAAAACAATCTGCCATTGAAAACCCTATGAATAGCAGAGAAGCACTGACAATAGTGCCAGGCATGGCACAGTGTCAGGAAGTATTTCCTTCTGTTGTACTTAGGGTCATTATAAGTTGGACCTGACTTGATGGCACCTAACAACAACAATTGATTTCACTGTCTCCCAACTGCCCTCCAAAAGACCACAGCAAAGAGTACTGTATTTTAAAGCTCAAGATGTACACCTAATATGCCTCATAGAAACTTCACTTGAAAGTATGGATCCAATGGGAAAAGCAACTTTGGAAGATCAGCACACTGCCAGCCTTAGACTGCAGAGAACCCTCATAGCCAGATGGGGTGGCCAGGGTACTTCAATCCCCTAGAAGCAAACTTTCAAAATAATATAAAATTTAAAGGTTTTTGTGTATAAGCTACCAAGATTTCTCCAGCATTGACTTATACAAAGCACAATGAGAAGGCATTTTAGAAACAGCAGCTTCAAACCCAGAAATGGGTGATTGAGACTATCTTATTTTATAAAAGCTGAAATAGATCATAACATGTGAAATGAATTGTCAAGGGCACATATCTGGTAAGTACAAGTGCCAAGGGATCAGCTTTGACAGCCACTCTGGTACTGCGAACCACAGTTGTTCTTGTTGATTTTTATTTGTTAGTTTAAAATGCATGGCTCATTTGCTTTGCAGTTCTGGACCTGTCTCATTTCTCTATTTCTGCTTGTGCTGGACTTTTTGAAAGAGTCTTTCAGAGAAGGTGAAGTACAATGGTGAGGAGGAAAGTATCTTGGTATGGTTAGAAAAGTGCCTGCCTTGTCTTAGAAACCTGTATTAGATTCAGACATAATTGAACTTGGCCTTCACATGATATATCCACCTCCTTTGTAAGACTTCTACTCAGGAGACATCCTATCTATGTGGGATGACAGGAAAACCAACCTCCCGTCTTTGAACAACTCATCCTGTTCTCTAGCTTGGCCTTGAGCTAATTTAATATCAGTATAACATTATAGCCATTCTTCTGAGGACATAAACATATATGCCAGGGGACATATTATATTTATATTAGTTACTATAATTTACAAATTAAATAGGTGCTGAGTAGAAGTTGCCACTTTTACATGGGGAATGAGTTGTCCAGATTTCTACCATCCCTACTACTCCATATTGTCCCATATCAGGTCTGCTTCTCTCCCTTAATGATAACCTTCCTGAAGCAAGGCATTCAAGACAGGCCTCATGTGTTGAGTCATAACATATCATGTTTTTATGCCTGGCATTTAAACTCCATTGATTTAAGCAAACATGTGGACTTGTAACTTCTTGAATAAATGCAAAACATCTAAGGAGTAGTAACGGCCACTTTCAAACTCCAGTCTTGTGGTTCATTAAGAATGAAAGGGGGAAAATGGATCTAGTGAAACAGAAAGTAAGAGAGTAATATGTGGATTTTGAGTTTCCTTATGAATAAAGGGCTAGGATTTAGCTCAGTTGGTAGAGCACAGCTCTGCAGTCTCTGAGGTCCTGAGTTCGATTCCCAGCACCGCAAAAATGGGAGAAGGATGTGGCAATCCACTCCCAAAGCAATCCCGAAACAATCTGCCATTGAAGACCCTATGAGGGTCACTATGAGTCGGATACAACTCGACGGCACCTAACAACAACAACAATTATGAATAAAAAGAATCCACAGATCTTTAAGTATGGAGGAAGCAATCTCCAAACGGATTTCTTTTTGCAGCAGGGGAGCCAAGTGGTCACATTAGCTGATAGGTGGAGTCAGATATAACAACCTCCATTGTAAAGCAAAGGACAGGGGATGTGCAGCATCAGGGAAGAATGCTGGGCCTTTGAGCCCCATCCAGATATGGAGATCTGCTGGGTTAGCAGCAGCACCAGCACCTCCAAATGTAGATGGGCACTGCCTCTGGCACGCCTGCTCTCACCTTATGGCAGCCTGAAAACACCATATGGGATGTAGCCTTTTGCACATAATCCCATGAAAACTGTTTTACAGTAACACATTATGAATATTTCATTTTTCTTCACAAATCTACTTGCAAAGTGTAGAATGTTCCTTTTCTTTTTCTTTCTTTCTTTTTTTTTTTTTTTCTTTCTGCTTCCTTGGCCATTGGTTTAAATGGTTTTCAGTTAGTTACATAAATGGTTACTGTTCAAATTTAGGATGTTACAAGAGGATTTAAAATTATTTGTCTTTGTTAGGACTGTGCTGAACTTTCTTATCATATATATTAAATAACAAATTGAATAAACAGATAAACAGACATTTATACAAAAATTGGTTGGAATTTTTTTTCTTTTTCTTTTTGTCAGTTTGGGTGGATTTTTAAAAGTAGAGTTGGCTAAATTAATTTGGTGTTCTGGTTTCCTGTGGATGTAGCCTATCTATGATCCAGCTTAAGGGGATAATCTTAAAAGCTCCTTTCCTACTCTATGATTTAATTTTTAAAATATTAACCATCAGTCTTAAAGTTTATGTGTTGTTTTAAAATGCAGCTTTGTGGCTATTGCTTTGTCTCTTGATATTAAAAGAATTGTTTTATTCTCCTAGAGTGAGTGATAGCAGCTGGCTAACAGGACCGAGCAGCTCTACAGACTGTGCCGAAAGGGAGGGGAAAGTACCATATCTAATTAAAGCAGCAGGGAACAGTTTTTAGCAAGGCAAATTGTAATCCTTTATTTGGAAACTGGCCAGGGTATTAGGGTTAACAACACAGTTTGTGCAAAATAATAATAAAAAATCTACCCGCCACGTTTTTATGGCTCACTAGTATGTGGGATGTCCAGGTTCACATCTCATTTAAAAGCTTTCTTACATTCAATATTCCTTACCACCTGCTGAAAACATGGGAAAAACTTAGCCACGGAAAGATGGTGTTGGCTTCAGAAATGCTCATTTAAGTTGCATATGTTAAAAAGAAATTTAACTTTGATCTCAGAAATAGAAAAACAGTTGCACTTCAAAAGTAACACTGGCAGAAGACAATTTTTAAAAAGTTTTTAAATTAAAAAAAATTTTTTAATGGATCCTTTCTTTCTTAATGGGTCAAAAGTCTCAGGCGTCAGTTCCAGCTTCACCACTTTCTAGCTATCTGGTACCTAGTGAACCACTCCATCAGCCTCAAGCTCAGTTTCTGTATTTGAAAAATAAGGGTAATAATATTCAGCTACTACTTCCTCTATAGGAGAAGGACGTGGCAATCCACTCCCAACGCAATCCCGGAAAAACAATCAGCCATTGAAAACCCTCTGAGGTTCGTTATGAGTCAGACATGACTCAAAAGCACCTAACAACAACAACTACTTTTTCTAAATAATAGTGAGGATTGGATCAAATGCTGTCCGAGAAAAGCATGGGAAAAAGCATGATAAGCTGAAACCAACTTACTAATACAAACTGCTGCTACTGTATTATGAGTTAATTCAGTAACCACTGATGGTGCAACATGGGGAAGCATTGGATGGAATGATTCACCTATGAATGGGTAGGCACATTTCTCCTGAGCAGATTCATTCAATTGAACAAATGTTTTGACTGCATTCAATCAAGATGTGCTCTGGATTTATTAGTTATATATTAAATTCAATCTGTTTCAAAGAGGGAGCCAAAGGGGCAGCTGACTACTCAACAGGTTGAGGTCGCTGTTTATGGGACAGGCCACATAGATTCCTGGGTGAAAATTTGGGGTGAGGAAGTCAAAACTCACATAACTAAGAATAATGTTTCAGGGTCAATTGAGCAAGCTCAAGATGATGCCTCTAAAAATTGGATGAAATCACAATCACAAAATATGAACTATTACTTCTGTATTTCGAAACGCTTAGCATGCTGCCATTTCAAGGTGCATCACAACTGGCATGGGCCCTGTCCTTGAATCGCTGTCATGTTTCTAGGGAGATAAACGCAGCTACAGGACAGTTCTTAAAATAAGAAAGATTGTGAAGTGGATTATAACATAAAAGGATGATCTACATCTATGTTCATCATTTTCCTTTAATTATCTATATCGGAACAGCAAATAAGAACCTACAAAAATACTTATTTGCTGTTCCTACCCTTTGTATTTTAGAAATTTTCAGATCTTGATTTTAATTTTTAGAAATAAAGCTTTTTTATCTTAATTCAAATTTCACCTATTACAGCAAAATTTTTGACCTAAATGCCTGTGTACCACCTATACAATAGAATAGAATGAATGATCGTTTTGTTTTTCATAAAATTAATGTGTTGATTTTGGAGAGAAATTAAAAAAAAAAACTGGGCAAGATGTTGGGCAGTTTAATTTAGGCAGTTTGTCAAGAAGACATGCTTTTTGTGAGTGAATTAGGTGGTGACTTGCAGGCTTATGAATTATTCAACAAAAGTCATAGTCCAGAGGTCAGAGCCTGGGGAGGGCATGGGCTACCACTTTAAGTATGAGTTTGCCTTTCTCTCCACTCAAATTCTCTGCTCTCCAACCATAGTCCACCACATTACTGACTTGTCTCTGAATTGGCCCTCACAAACACACCTGGAAAGCTTCAACTTTCTCTCTGAGGCTAAGGAAAGAAACATTACAATTTACTGTATAGGACCAGAGTCATTGTTTTACTGTTTCCAGCAAACGTCAGCCAGAAGGCTCATCTGGTATCAGTGTCATTCATGTGCAAAGTAGAAACTGAACTGAACACATTATCTCTGAGCTGAAATTGGTCTCCGACAGTACCAGCCTCTTTAAGGGGTGGCATACACTTGAAGGTTGGTTATTAGTTCCAAATGCTGCAGAAGCATCTGCTCTCGACTAGCTAGAAATCATGTTTAATAACAAGAAAATCTACTCCAGCCAAATCCCTGTTGGGAGGGCTCTTGCATGAACAAAGGCCCCCACTTCCCCTGATTTCCATAACAGATGTAGTATCTGATGCATGACAGCTCAGTGCAGCCCCACGCCATTATTCTCCTGCATATCTATCTGCAAGAAATTGTGCTTTCATTTTATTAATTGCTCTGGTGGGCTACATGTTATGTTTTGTTGTCCAGAGAGTACTCTGTGCTTCATGCTACACTGGTCACAATAATAGTTATTTTTCTTAATGTTAAAGGTTACTAGCCTTCTTCCTTTACTTTACTAGCCATCTTCCATACTCAATAAACTATTAATGCCTCCCAGCGGGATTGACAATTTCAATTAAATTGGTCTGGGTCCTCTCAACCCTAGTACTGTTTCTTTGCCTTCTTACTGAGCATTCTTGAGTTAAGGAGGAAGTCCTTAGCAGGCTCCTGAGTGCTAGATGCAGGTACTAATGCAAGCAAGGAAGGAAGGCAGGCAGGAAGGAAGGGAGGGAGGAAAGAAGGAAGGAGTAAAGAAAAGTAATAGAGCAAGAATTTTGACATTTGTAAGTCAGTAGGTGTTTTAAAATCACAAACACTCAACCACAGACAAAAATATTTACTACTTTGAAAAGACAAATGTACTTGACTTTTAATTAGTTCCAAATCAACTATCTCCTATTAATGGAGCTTTAGGTAAACAGTGAGACCTGCTTCCATTGGGTGGCTATAACCCAGGCTAGTCATCATCCTGTGTCACTTCATCAGAAGATACATCTAGAATCTGCTGTACTTGATAGCAAATGGGTCACAGAAAAGGAAAGAGGGAGGAACTGATAGACTGCTTGATGGGGAAAAAATTAAAGAAAAAAAATCGAGTGTGGTAATAAAAGAAGTCAAAATAAAGTAATGGAATAATGTTAATAATATATAATCTCCATGTTTTCTTTAAGTTTAGTAATTTGTTTTATCTTTTAAAATAAAGTAAGCTGTATATAGGAATTTTGGTCCTTGAACCAATCTGTTTAGAATTTAAAACATCATAACTCTTTGAAAGAGTTGGATTTAGTGATTAGTCCAAAATAGTAGGAGTGCAGCTTTTGTTCAGTGTGTTTACAAAAAAAGATACAGATACAGCTACAGTTCACAAAGGGTAAAGCTACAG
>VMDO01035709.1:0-15815 GCA_007922755.1 Pedetes capensis
GTAGAGACAGTTACTGCCTGCAAGGTGGTGAGGGGAGCCAATCAAAATTAAGGTGGTTAAGGCTGGTCAAGCTGGCTGGGGGCCATCTTTGCTCACTCGATGGGAGGGGCTGTTTTGAGTGAGTGAGATGAGCCCTGGGGTCAACTAGGGGTCAGCCCCTCAAGCTGTTATGAGGGACCCTAGCTGGGAAATATAATTTCAAAAATCCCCAACATCAAGGGTTGGGGGAGGGAGGCAAGATAACAACTTTAAATTCCACTGGGCAAGTCTGAGAAGAGAAAATGCAAGTTCTTACATACAATCTTTAGATTTGGGGAAATATTTATCATTAAAATATTGAAGGCAATGTTAAGTGGAAGACATAAATAGTAAAATGTTCTAAGTAACCAATATTTGTGCAAACTGATTCAATGAATTTTTTTCCCAAAGCATGGCTTATGTTGGTATGACCACACCTTGCCTAACCACACTGATAAGCACCCTTGGAAACCTACTGCTAACTCACAGAACTTTGGACTTTGTGGAAGTAAACAGACTTTACCATCTACTTATTGCTAATATTGCTGATGATTATGCTTAGAAACCATTTTTCCAAAATTTTTTTGCACATAAGAACAGCCTGCAACTGGTAACAACCTTAAAACACTACAGCTTTCTAGATGATAGATTACATAGTTAACCACTTTGAAAAACAAAAATGTTCCTACTTGGCTTTACTAATGGTTTTTAAAAATAAAAATGCCCCTTTGGGAAATATTTTAGCACAGATACATAATAAAATTACACATATCCATACATAAAACTAAAAAATTTTTTCATATTAAGGTGAGGAGTAATCATCTAAATTTTGTTATTAAAATAGTTATTGTACTAGAAAAATGTTTTTTGTTTTAAACAATACAACAAAAACTTCAAGAAAGCGCACACACACACACACACACACACACACACACACACACAGTAATTCTTTGTGTCGGCACTAAGCTTCAAAAGTCACTGACCTCAGAACCAACCCCACCCCACTCACACCCTTTCTGATTTCCTTCCTCCCATATTATTTTGAAACAAATTCTAGACATTATATAACTTCACTTATAAAAAATTCTGTACTTATTTCTAAAGTATAATAACTACTATCTCATCAAAATACGCATAACAATCCTTCCCACACCTAAAGCAACTAATAATTCGTTCTTCATGTCATCAAAGAGTCAGTGTTCAAATTTCCAATTATCTCATAAGTTAATTTAAAATATCAGGATCAAACTAAAGTACTTGCTTTGCAACTGATTGGTATGTTTTCTAAATCTCTTTTTATTTATAGACCCTCCTCCAGCTCTCTTTTTTCCCCCCTTGCAATTAATTTTTCAAGAAACTTGGTCACTTGTCCTAAAAAATTTTCCACCTCAGGAGTTTGCTGATTGTATCCTGGGGTGGTGTTTAACATCATTTTCTATATTATATTTTCTGTAAATTAGTAGTTGGGAGCTTGATCCACATGTAAGATTTTTAAATGTTTTCTTTGGCTTTCATCTCCTTTCATTCAATTTTTATCAAATACCTACTGTGTGTGTGTGTGTTACTGTGGGTTGCTATGGAAACAAAAATGAATCAGAAACTTAGATAAGAGCAAAGGAAATGCATGCAAAAAGAATTATAATCAACGGGTTTGGTGTTAAAGTTTAAAATAGCTGCTAAAGAAGCCTTGAGGAGGTGGCAACCAGCTTAACAGAGTAAACGGGATTTTTCACTGAAGAGGTAACTTTTGAATGAGGTTTGGAAAGATAAGTAGGGCAGGGAGATGAAGGACCAGCAATTTTCAATCCGAAGAATTGGTACATGTGAAGGTATTAAAAGCTGAAAGATCTGCCCATCTCAGGTAGGAACCTTGGTAAAGGTGCCCCTGAACTGAATTAAAAATATCTTACATTCCCTCTCCTCTATTTCTACGGCCTACCTAACAACAACCACCACCTTAGTTCCTGCCTCCTTGGTTTCTAGAGAACCTTACGGCTTTTAGAAGGAATTGGTCATCTTGGCAAAGGGGAGGGGGAGGAGTGCGTAGAGGGGGTTCTCAGAGGAACAGAAAACCGACAACAGGAGATGAGCCGTCAGGGGATCTAAATACTGGGCAGCCCCGCTGACCTGTTCATGACTGCAACCTTTGGCACATCCAGTGACTGGCGTATTTCACACATATATTCAGAGGCAGGCCTGAGTAAGGAAGTCTACTGAGGGAGGTTTACAAGGTGTGATCTTGGCTTCAAACACACCTAACCTATCATTCTCGCCACTTTCTGAAGTGGTCCTGGAAGTCCTCTTTTGTGTCTTTAGCTGCTCTCTCGTGACTGCCTTGATGTCTTGAATCAATCCAAAACATTTACCTTTCGTGGTTATTTTGACTTTGGGGAGGAGCCAGAACTCACAGGGTGCCAGAGCCAGTGAAGAAAGCAGATAAGGATATATTGTAATGTTTTTATTTGTTAGAAATTACTGTACCAGAAGCAATGTGTGGCATAGTGTTGTCAAGATGGAGGATGAAACTATAGACACCCATGAAAGAGGACTTCCACAACTGCTTCAGAAAGTGGCAAGGACAATGGGATAAGTGTGTTTGAAGCAAGGGAGGGTATTTTGAGGGAGGATTAATGTCAATGTGTCTGTTACTGTATTTTTTAAAATTTAAACATTCACTTTTTTTTTATTATCACAAAGCAATTCTTGTTATTTCCTCAGCCTCTGGGCATGTTCTCCTCATTTGTCCCTGCTTCCCCTTTCCTCATTCCCACCCTAACAACCACAACCTTGATGGATATAAGGACAGAATCTGATTCTGCAAATATGAGGTGCCTGGGGGAGAAAGGACCAGAGGGACATATAGGGCAGAGGGGGAGAAAGGCAGAAGGATCCTGAGGCAGCCTTCGTGGGACAACAGTCCCAACTATCTCAGGCTGCCCTCTCTGATATGAGGTTCCCACCCCTCTCCTTCTCCAGCTGGCAAGTTCCTACTCATTCTTCAAGGCTAGCTCAGGGGCCATTGCCCCTCATCCCTGTGAACACTTTCACTGGGCCAAAGCTGGATGAATTGCTCCCATTACAGTGTTCTTTGTTCCTGCAGTCATCATTCTGTACTATATTCATCTATTTGTATCTTCCACTTCTCCTCTATTTTACTCTTTCCAAATAGGGATGTGGTTCATTCTGCAAGCCTCTGTGCCTAGATTAGTGCTGGCACATAAAAACATTCAGTAGATGTTTGCTTCGTGGTTAATTGAAAGTATTAACTGAAAGGTTCAAATTGCATCCTTTGCCTCATTCTGCCAGCCCCTGCCCTGTGTCCTGGATCTTTTATTGTAGAATAAGACCTAAAATTAAGGTCCAGTATTATGTATGCCTTGACATCTGGAAAACACAAGAAGGCTTCAGATAGCCTAAGAGAGAGTTCTTCTCTCTCTGTTCCAGCAGATGAGGTTCCCAAGTCAAACAATACTTCTCATCAAGTGGACCAGATGCTATTTCTGCTGATCCTTGAGTGGTAGGTTTCAATTCCCTGTGGAATTCAATAGCCTGTGGAATTCAAACAAGTCAACCACGTGCTGCTACGGGAACCAGGGGATACCTCACCCTCATGATACTGCAAAACCTGCCTCCTGAGCCAGGCATGGTGACACATGCCTGTAATCCCAGTGGCTTGAGAGACAGAGGCAGGAGGATCACAAGTTTGAGGCCAGCAGCAGCCTGCATAATTTAGTGAGACCTTGTCTCAAAACAATAAGTAAAAAATGAGCTGGGGGCATACCTCAGTGGTAGAGCACTTGCAAAAGCATGCGTGAGGTCCTGGATTCAAACCCCAGGACCACAAAACAAAACAAACAAAAACACCTGCCTCCCATAGCCCCTCCTCACTCATTCTGATCCAAAGTCCAACCACTATTTGTGTTCTGTATATTTCCCTGGGCTATGAGTATTCATGACTAATAAACTGCTGTCAACCTTAGCTGCCCAGTGTCAGGTGCTATGTCTGGCCAACCTCATAACTTCAAGAGGTGGAGGCCCTCCTTCATTAATAAGTAACCAAGAGTGACTCAAAACTGCTGACCCCAGAGGAATGGTAGTGATAGTGGGAAGTGGGAGCCACACAGGCAGGGCTGGAGAAGACCTAGAAGTCTTGGTTCACCTTTCTCATGAGTCCCATGTCATTTTGAGCACCTGTGTCTCTAAGGTAGTACTAGTGATCTGAGCACATGGTTCCCAATGGTATTGAAAAATGCCTTCCCAAAATACATTTACAAAGTAAACGCTACATGGATTATGAGTATGACATGTTGGGTAGTCCATTTATTTCAAAACACAGTAGCCCTGAAAGCGAAAATGTAAGTTTTTAAAAAGTATTTAATTGGGACATTCAGCCTAAACTAAATTTTGTGGGATTGCTATACTCTAAGAGTGACTGGACTGAGTTCTCTCTACCGCATATTGTATTTCCTCCTTAAATTCACCTTAAAGCATTCACTACCAAACCCCAACCAGCTGAGATAATCCAAACAAGAGCAGATTTCTTTGACTTGTATTATTAGGTTATTTCCATAAAATGCACCACTTTCCACCTGGCTTTAGTGTTAGGCCAATAGTTATTCTGCAACTGCATTTCACATTTGCGCAAGAAAAGGCTCCTTCCTCCTCCTCCCTGTGAGCAGCTGCACGAGGGAAGTCACAATTTCAAAATGCAAATCAATGCCCATCCTCATTTAGTAAAATGTTCATTGTATAATAATTTTTAAAGTATACGTATTAGAAGAATGGCGGAAGTAACAATAACTAAGAACTAAAATTTAAAAATAGAAAAGAGGAGAAAAAGAAAAAGAAAAGAAAAGAAAAGAGAAAAGGAAAACCTCCAAGCTTCAGAAATCTTTAAGAGGGATATTTTCTTGAAAAAAAAATTCTCCTGCTGAATCATTCATTTTTCAAATGTGACTTTGTATAGCAAAAAGTTCAGATTCCATTCTGGGTTCAAATCCATTGTTCTCCCGGTAACTGCCTCCAGATCAGCGGGGTATTGCTCTCTGATGTACCAGCAGCAAATCATTTCAGCCGACAGCCTTCTGCCATCTCTCATAGATGTATTTTAAAAGGTTCTTTGGCATCCAAAAGGGTTGAATACATCTGATAAATGTCTGAGACACACTGGACAAGTTTCAAAGTCAGTTTTTTCCAAGTGAAGAAAGTATTCTAAATACAGAGAGTAGGTTGTGTTCACTTTTTAAAATTCTCTACAATAAGGTTGGTAGATTAGCATATTATATCAGTTGCAATGCTCTCTCTTATTACTTCAACTCTGTCTACTCCTTAAATCACTTTACAAAACAAGAATTCTCACTTTATAAGTTCATTAATTTAGTAAAACCTAAGTAAATAATATTGCTATAATAGTTGCATAGCACTACTTATCCTTCCCCACTTCCTAAGAAATTCAAAAATAGCACAGTAGATAACAGGTGGCTGAGATATAGCTGCTCTTTCATTTTCCCCCACAGTGTTCTGTTTATAAACATTGTTCCATTCACCTTTATGATAGACACCCACTCATGCAGTAGTTATAAAAATTTGTCCATAGTTTCTCAGAATGAGGAGCAGGGCACAGAAATCTCTGCTCTTAACTTTTTACACTGACCCAGGCCTAGGGGTATATTTCAGTGGTAGAGAGCTTGCCTAGCATGCACAAGACCCTAGCACAGCAAAACAACAAAACAAAAACTTTTCTTAGTGAACATGGAGACATCTGGGGACTTCTAGAGTGCAAAGGGACATTGACAGCTCATATAGTTCAGCTCTTTTTCCCATGTATAGCCACATATTATGTGAATCTTGGCTGACACAGGCCTAGGGCATCCTTTTCCCTGATCCTAGTAGGGGGTGTGGAAAGAGTGACAAGAAGATTGTAATCAGAATCTGGGCTCCAATCCTGATTTGGGAGTTTGCCTGGCATGCACAAGGCCCTTGGTTTGATCCCCAGCACCACCAGACAGAAAAAAAAAAATCCTGATTTTTGTCACTAACTACCAAGTAACTTTGGCAAGTTCCCCTTTCTGGGTCTGTTTTCTTATTTGTGAAATGAAGACACTGGGCTAGAGAAACTTCTAAGCTCCCTTCAGATCTAAGTTTTATATATGATAGACAATTTTTGAAGATGGTCTCAACAATCCCTCCTACTTTCTAGTTCCTACCTTTTTTCAAGGTACATTAGTTTATAATTACTATAACACACATACATTTTGACAAATTTATACATCTATGTATATACAACCACAGTCAAGTTTTAGAACATTCCTATCACCCCCAAAAGGTCTTTCATGTCCTTTTGCTGACAATCCCCACCCTCCAGCCTCAAGTGACCAGTGATCTGCTTTCTGTCTCTATAGATTAGTTTCCCTTTTCTAGAAGTGAATCATACATAATAAACTCTTGTGTGTCTGGATTCTTTCACTCCGCCTAACCACATCCCTTTTGCAAGGTGCCTGTACCATTCTCCTGTCAGGAATGGAATCTATTTCACAACTCTTGAATTCCGGCTGGCCCGCTGAATGACTTTGAACAACCGCATATAATGGAAGTAATGCTGTGTGATCCTTGTCACTACCCCCGCCCTCTTGGAAGATAGCTGCCATGCAAGAATGCTTGAGCTGGTCTACTGAATTACTGTGGACCATGAGGAAAGAGAGAGAAGAGCAGAGAGGGAGAAAAGGAGAGGTCAGGGAAGGGAGGGATGGAGGGATGGAGTGAGGGGGCACCATATGGGAGAACCAAGGTGTCCCATCCAACAGCACCAAAGCCCAGGTGTGTGGATGAAGCCATCTTGGATCTTCCAGCCCCAGCTGAGGCACCTCAGTGAAGAACACATGGGTGAGAGAAAAGCCATCCTTACTGACCCCTGCCTGAATTCCTAACCCAAAGAATAGTGAGCAAAGAAAATGTTTCTGTTTAAGCCACTACATTTTGGGGTGCCTTGTAACACAGCAGGAGTTGCCTGAAACCATGAGTCTTCTGCCTGGTCTTCCTTTAAGGGCCAACAGAATTTCTTTCCGATCCTAAGACAATTAGCTAAGTATTCAGATGTTTTACCTTAAAATTTTTCTATTTTTTTCTTTACTCCACTTTCATATTGTTCTTCCCTCAGGTATCATAAATTGCACCAAAGTTCTAACTACATGATAACCATTTCATTGGCTTGAAAACTGTAGAATGCTTTTTTTACATACCAATTTACAGGGCTAAAAATAATCAAATTCTTTCCCTTTTCTCTTCAGATCCAGTATTCTGGCATTTGAATTATAACATATTCTTTTTTTAAAAAAAACTGCAGAGTTTGAGAGCCAAGACCAAGCCCTAACTTCCTACTTAATGAGCTGTATTTTTGGGGGGAAATTTGAAAGCTTCCTGTCTTTGATTTTCTCCATATAAAATAGAAATATTTCCTGGGATGGCAGAGAGAGCATAAACTGAAAAAACAGATGGGAAAGTTATACAAAAGCAAAAGTATTTTCATTTCCATAACCCTGACAGGTTCACTGCAATGTGTGTCAAATTCTGTCATAGATTTGAACATGCAAGACACATTTGCCTATCATCTAGAAGACAAGAGTACTATTTCTACCTTATAAATTTTTGTTGGAAAATGTGAGAAATGCATACACAGGTGTGTGTTATTTTACTATTCTCCATATAGTGTAATAGTCAGGGAAAGTCTGGGTGAAGGAAACATTCTCATGGAAGGATGAAAGCTGAGGTTCATTTGAGGAATTGCATTGGTTTGTGGGGAGCTAAACTGTACTGTTTACAACTTTTAGAAGATATCTCTAACAACGAAAGAACTATGGTAGTCCTATCTCTTTCCCAAAATGGCAATTTTAAATTAAAAAAAAAAATCACACTTTGGAGGACATTGTGTTAACTGAAATAAGCCTGGAACAGAAAGCAAATACTGAATATTCTTTCATTTGTAGAAATTAAAAACTCAATTTTATAGAAGGAGAGAGTGGACTAGTAATCATCAGAGACTGGGAAGGGGAAGGAAAAGAATAAACGGAGAGAGGTTAGATAAGGGGAACCAAAACACATTAGATAGGAGGAATAAATTCCATTGTTGTGCAGCTTAGTAGGTTAACTATAGGCAACAACAATTTATGATATATTTCAAAATCACTAGGAAAGTACAAAGGTTCCCAACACTGGAAATAATATTTGAAGAGATGGAAATGTTAGTTATCCTGACTTGATCATTATATGTTTTATACATGTGTCAAATTATCAGAGTTCCCCATAAACATGCACAAAAATTATATGTCAAAAAATAAAATTTAAAAACCACCCCCTAAACCATAAAATGAGGGCAAAGAAGTTTCTGATTCGCACCACAATAATTACCTGGAAACTTTGTTTGAAATATCAAATCTTTCCATTTTTTTTTCCTTATTTTTTTTCTTTATGTCCCAGTTCTTGTTGGTGTCCCACAACAGTGGTTCTTAAAGTACATTCCCTAAGCCAGAAACATCAGCATCACCTGGGAATTAGTTGGAAATGTGAATGTTGGGCCTGATCCCAAATCTGCTGAATCAGAAACTCAGGGGAATACACACTAACAAGCTGTGTTTTAACAAGCCCTTCAGGTGATTCTGAAACACTGAAGTATGAAACAGATACCCAGGCTGCCCGTTTTACTGTTTCTCAAACTAGCTGTTCATTAGAATCTCCTGAGAGGCTTTATAAAAATATCAAGACTAGTACTCTTAACTCCATAGATCCTACTTTAATTTGTCATGTGTAGGACACAAAGACCATATTTTTTAGAAGACTCCCAAGTTTTTCTAGTATTGAGAATAACTAGCAAGTTGGGTAATCCAGCTCTGACATCTAGGCTTGAGCAATTGTGGGGGAAGATCTGGAGAAGATCAGCTTTGTGCCCTCAGTTTAGACTGAAGAGAATGAGCAGGGAAGTAGGGCTAGTTCAGAAGAATGTTTAAGCAAGTTTGAAATAAAATACATTTACATGGGAAATGGCAAAGGAGGCGAATGGCATTTAAGCTTTCAGGTAATATTTGGGGGCAATGAACACTTCAGACTGAAAGAAATGGTGAAAATTTAGAGAAAGCTTGTGGAACAATGTCAGAAATACTACATATAAATTAGGCTTGAAAATTCCTTCCTGGACTGTGCTTCACATTATAGCCCTGTCATACATTTATATTCTGTGCCTCTAAGCTGCTATCATTTACTCCTTCAAAAAAATCACAGAGAGGAAAATCTCTAATTTCTAAAATGTTGTTTAATTTTACTATTCTCCACATTGTATTTTTTGGTATTCTACACTTGTCAGATTGGTTATGATCAGGCAAAGCACGGCTGAAGGAAATATCCTCATAGAAGGGAAGAAGGTGACTGGATAGTCAACTGAAGGAAACCAGAAAGATCATTGCTAGGTTTTATAAGAAATATATGCATAAAAAGAAAATTTGAGAGATTGAATCTTTCTGCTAAAAAGTTGGCTTTTAAAAAGGATCTGACTTTTAAATTTCATCATAGTTTAATTTGTATATTCATAGGATGAGTTGAGGGACAGAACATAGGAACAAGTTTTGAAAAAATTGGTGAAGGGAGGAACCCAAGAAGTAAAGATTTTGGCAAATGAAAATAAAAATTAGAGAAAAAAAGATGTAGTGAAACAACGGTAGGGTCCTGAGAGTGGAACAATGTAAAAGTGCAAGGATTTTTGTCTGTTGACTGTTATATCTGTGGCATCTAGAACAATGCCTGACACATAATAGATGCTTAATACACTATACTTATTGAATGAATGGCTTCTAGATACCTCCAGTTTTGCATACCAAGATGCTATAATTAGTGGATGATTAAGCCAATAATATATGAAATCTTAAATTTATTTTTTATGAAGAGCTTTCCAACTATACGCTGGCAGGTACTATAACCTTCCTAGCCAAGGTGTAGTCTTTTCCTAACCAAAAGTTCCAAATAAAGAAATGGAAACTGAGCCAGGAGTACTTTCACAGAGAAGCTGACTATTTTGATCCTCTTCATTCCCAAATAAAATACCTTGTTAAATTTCCCGCAAAACTAAGCCACCATTTATAAACCATCAATCTTTGGGGCAATTTTTGAAAGGGAGTTCAGGCAAATTTGGTCAGTCTATTTTCACCTGAAACACACTTCCCACGTGCATTTCCAAGTACTGTGTACAACACCTTCTCATAGGTGTTCTGAAAGCCCCAGAGCCGCATGTGTTGCTGCTCACTAGGCATATCACTCAAACTCCCAGACACTGGAGGTGAGCATGTGGTGGGAGAGTCACTGAAGAAAAGGACTTTCATTTTCCTTATAGATTTCGGTGGGCTCACCTCAGATAAACAATCCTTAGAATGAAGTGGAAAGCAACCTAGAAAAGCAAGCTCACTTCATTCTGTGGAAAATCAAATAGGGGAGTGACTATCTGTTAGCTACACCTTATGGGTTGTTGCTCCAAAATTAAAAGAGCAATTTTGGAAAGATCAATTTTCCTTGTGATTTGTGGATTTGTTTTTGTCCTCTAAATAATGTGCCCTGTTTGTTTCTTAATCACTGATTTGGCAAATTTACAAAGCCCCCAGTACATTGCCAGATACCACACTAGGTTCCAGAGAACCATGAACAACTCCCTCCCTGCTCTCCTAGGTTTATATTGAGGAGAAAAGTCTATAAATATGTAAAATATGAAACATATCAGGTTATAAATGCCATGATGAGACATAGAAGAGGATTATGAGATAATCAGTGACAAGAAGCTTTACTTCAGTACTATCGAAAAATATTCTGCTCCTTATTTTTTCTTTCTGGTTTTGTTTTGTTTAGGGGGTGTGTGCTCCAACAACAGGCGTCTTTGCTGCTCACGCAAAGCCCCTTTCTTGGACTCAGTTTCTTCCCACCGTGTCTGACCAGGCATTCCATCAGCTAGTCATGAAAATCATCATATGGGACCTCAAAGTAACTCAACCCCCGCAACAGGCCTGCCCTGCTTCCCTTCTCTCTTGGCTCCTCAGCCCCCTCAGGCTGGCTGTTTCTGTCAGGGCCTGAGTCATAGGAGTCACGGAAGGAGTCAGCAGAGAGGCTATCAGTCTGGGTGAGAGGTGCCCGGCCTCCAGCTTTCTCAATCATTTCTGAGGGTAGAAAAGATGTAAGGAGCCAAAACCTAAGGAGTAACATGTTACAAGATGAAGTGAAGGCACGTGGCTCTCGACTACTGCGGACACCCAAGGCCGAAATTTGGAAACAGTGATTAAAAAAAATTTTTTTTAATTAAAAATACAAAATTTCCCTTAATGATGGGGAAAACGGTTTCTGGCGCACTGGCGGCAGCAGGCGGCCATTAGGGAGGACTCTTCCCTGCAGCTCACTTTCCACAAAGCCGCCCGTGAGGCCCTCGGCTGCGCCGAACAACCGCGTTCGGTTCGGCAAAAGAAAATGAAAACCAGCGGCGGGCAGGCCGCTCCACGCCAGACCTAAAACGCCGTCATCTTTGTTTCCCTCGCGCCCAGACAACAAAGTCTCCAGACGTTGTGGTGACGAGCACGCGCCGCTCTTGTCGCCAGTCCCAGCCTAGCGGGCGGGAGCGGGCGGCGAGGCTGGCTCTCGGGCGGGCGCCTGACCTCGAGCGAGCGGAGAAAGCCGCGGGAAGCGGCAACGGTTGCTACTTCTCCTCAGAAGACCGCAGCCAGGGCTGGAAGTAGCGCCGTCCGCGCGCGGAGGGAAACGACCGCGGCGGCGCGGAGGGAAACCTTCGGCGTGCTACGACCCTGGGTGCATTTATAGCGGCACGGTGCGCCGCCTCAGAAACGCCGCGGCGGAACGTACTGAGTGGCTTTTTGTGTCCGGCTTTTGGTGCGTGTCCAGTCTCTGAGCCTGGGCGTAATTGCTGCGGCCGCTCGGCTGGAGCAGTTGGCTCCAGAGGTGGCGAGCGCAGCGGGGTTCCAGCCTCGTGGGCGTCTCTGCCTCTAGCATGCGGAGCCCTGGGCCTGAGATTGGAGTGAGGAGCCCCTTTCCCGGGCTACTTGTCCACCAGTGTCTTCCCTTGTCAGCTTTGGCAGGCCCCGTCTGTCCCCTCAAACTTGACGTCAGGAGTCTGCCGGGTGCTCCCTCCCAAACTCAAAAGCTGGGCACAGCACCTCAGTTTCCTCTACTGTGAAATCAGGAGCTTTGTGAGGGTTCGAAGTGAGAGAACGAAGCAAAAATTGCCCAATAGCATGTAATAAGTTCTCCAAAATGTGTTGTTGGTAGGTGCCGTCGAGTCGTGTCCGACTCATAGTGACTGTTATATGATTTTCCATGGCTGGTTGTTTTTCGGGATAGCCTCCCATCCTCCCATTTTTGTGGTGTTGGGAATCGAACCTGGGCCCTCAGAAACTACAGAGCAGCGCTCTACCCACTAAACTAAATCCAAGCCCACACTCCAAAATATAGCCAGTATTATTAACTCAGTATTAATATATGCAACAGCATGGATGGATCCAAAAAGCATACTGTGGGGGTAAATCCCACAAAAGAACATAGTCTGTCCCATTCCATTTATGTGAAATTTTAGAAGAGGTTAACTGGTGACAGAAGGCATTTTCCTGGGAAGGATGCAAAACAGGAACCAAATGGAAGGCAAAGGAAATGGAGGGAACTCGGCAGGGGGTGGGATTGATGAAGGAACAATTCCATAACTTGATAGAAGTTTTGGTTTCATGATATTACGCAGTGGCCAAAATTCTAAGCAAAATAATTTCCTCAAAAGTTGGGGGAAGGAGAAAATGTGGCCATTGCTAGGGGTAGTTGAGAACAAAGGACATGCTAGTTGGGGGGAGCCTGCAGCTGTAGCCCTGTGGCATCCGATCCCATCAGATCTCAGAAGCTAAGCAGGGTTGGGCCTGGTTAGTACCTGGATGGGAGACTGCCTGGGAACACCAGAAGCTGTAGGCTTGGGAGAAGGACCTGGCAACCCCCTCCCAAAAATCAATCTGCCATTGAAAACCCTATGAACAGCAGACAAGCACTGGCAATAGTGTTTCCCCTGTTGTACAGAGGGTCGCTATGAGTCGGACACCGACTCGACGGCACCCAACAACAACAAGTTGGGGGGAAATTACAATTTAAAAGATCTGATAATTAAATGTATGCAGTCTGAATTGAGTGGCTTTTTCTGGTCTTCTAAGAAGCACTGAACAACAGCACTAGAAATAACTTAAGTCCAAGAAGGATGTCCTTCCCCAGAGTTGCTCTGTCCCATCACCCACCACCTTAGCCTCTTGGTTAATAGCTTCCCTTACTGTAGCTTCCTATCCTGACAGTCTCCAGCACTGTCCTCTCATTGCAGAGGCTCTAATGGTGGGGGTGTTTCTTCTGCTCCCATCTGCCCCAGGCTTAGGTTAGGAACTTTAAAGTAGGGAATTTTCTTGCTTCCCTGTCAATTGCCTGGAGGGGTCAAGTGCTGCACCCAGAGGAGGGGCCAGAATTAGAGTCTCATGAAGCAAACTTTCACGGAAAGGGGCAGAAAACAAGCAGTAGTAGTCAATCTATAAGCTTCTGTCCCTCCTGTGACAAGCAATCCCCAGGAATGATGATTCTAAATGGAAACTGCCTATTGGGTCTGAGCAATCAGCTGTACTCTGTTGTGAAGTTGCTTGCAGCTTACATTAGCACCGTTTTATGTTTGCTTTCCTTTACATTCCCCTCATCCTGGCTGCCTTAGGAGCTTACCTTGTAATCAAATTTTAGCACTTATACTTGGCCTCAGGCTCACTTTTTCTTTCTAAGTTTTTGGACCTTGGGTCTGTGCTTTCCTGAAACTTTCATAATCACGGTAACAATTAAGATTTTTTCCCCTCTGTTTTGTCTTTAGTTTATTGTCTCATTAAAGTGCTACTTTAAAAGGTAATCAGTTAAGACTGATGCTAAATACATAAACTTTTATAGGCATTCCTCTATTTGAAGTTGGTTGAGATAAAATTTGGGCTTCCATTTATTGGTTTCTAGTAGTGTTTCCTCTCAAAAGTAAATTCCTAGAACATAGGTTTTATATGTTTTAAACATTTGGAAGCTTGAAAAACTTGAGATGCATATTTGTGCAAAACAACACTTTCCATCATAATCAGAATGCTGTTAGTCTGGAGGTCTAATTGTATGTTATTAGTTTATTCACAAAACCATGTTCTATCTTTCCTAAAATCACCCAATGAGGATATATTGAGGTCATCCTTTAAAGCAACTTTTGCTTCACAATGCTTTGCACAACAATTTTTCTTTCCATTACTTTAAATATCAGAGACTTTAGTAGTTCATGCTTTTAATAATAGCCACTGGCTTTGTCAGCCACTGTTTATTGCAGGTTTGTCAGGCCATAGTCTCCATGTCCCTCCCACCTGACTTGCCTACCATCTGTAACTTGATAAACAGTAATTTGAGATGGCAGTGGCCAGGGTCATATGTTAAATAGGACAATTCCACTTTTCTGACCACAAAATCCTTCTTTTTCTGGCCACTTAAAAACTGTCACATAATCTACAAACATATGGATCTAGTCATTTCTGTGACATACTTTCACAGAGGTTACACCTGGAAACGTACCTTTCTATTGGCACAATGTTTTTTATTAAAGGCTTATTCTTATTGCTTATAATTCTAACCTGTTAGACTACTTCAAAATTATTTTAAAAAATATGTTTTACCTCATCCACAATGTCATGGTGAATTGATTTTTTCAGTGAAAATTTTGCCCTCCCACCGTGATCACAATTTTTAATCTTTACATTTGAAAAATGTTTCAATTAAGGTTAATTTCAATTGCAAACAAAAATGAAAACAAGCTGAACACGTGTTTGACACATTTTCAAAAACAGAATAGACATTTAAGAATATCTTGGGTTACAGATATGCACTATCAGAAGACATCGCAATATAAGAACTTGAGAGTTCCTCTTTTAAGTTCTAGCTGTTCTTTCCAAAATTTATGCAAGCACATAATATTCAACACACATACACCTTTTATATTTACAAATAGGTATTGGCCTCTTCAAAAGAGATCATAGGTTTGCTGCACTGTCATTACTCAAACATTTTTAGAATTCTTTAGAAATTTGTCACAAGTCTGAGTCACATTCTTTTAAATGACATCAGTGATAGCAAATCTTCCTCCTCTGAGAGCAGATCTAATTTTTAGAAATGCCCAAAGGTCATTTGAGACCAAGGGGAAATTGAACTAGAAAAAATAAAGTGAAATGAATTGAGTGATACTTTAAAAATTCCAGGAAATGGATTGAGGAAAAAGTGCAGCAGAGATTAATAAATTAGAAAACAATAAAGTTATCAATTCTAAAAGTAACTCTTTAAGGGAAAAAAATCAAGAAAATGGAGAAATCTCTCATAATCTATTTAATAGAAAAAGGAATACGAATAAAATTTTAAAGGAGAAAGGCGGCATTCCAGATACGGGCTATTGTTTGTTTTCAATTACATGAGACCACTATGTAAAGTTAGCTGTGTGTTAACAAATCTTTTTCTGGAAAAATATTTATCACCAAAATCAAATCAAGAAATAGACTAAATCTATGGTATATATACACAATGGAATACTATTCAGCAATCAAGAAAGATGAAATAGGGTCATTCGCAGCAAAATGGATGGAATTAGAGAAAATTATTTTAAGTGAACGAACACAAGCTCAGAAAGAGAAACAACACATGTTCTCACTCATATGAGAGAGCTGACTCAAAATTACAAGAAGGAAAAATCCTAC
>VMDO01035710.1:0-15813 GCA_007922755.1 Pedetes capensis
AAGATATGACTTAAATGCTTGCTATTGCCAGAAAAACTTATACAAAGCTTAAGAATTTTTTAAAAAGTTATTGGAATGTAAAAAATAAAACTATTTTAGAACAAGCAGATTTATTGATTATTATTGTAAAATAACCATGTTTTATACTTGAATAAGATGTTTCCATCTGAACTAATATAATAATATGGGGAAAAGAAGTTGTTTTAAAATGCAAATGAATGTCATATCTTTTTCTTTTGTTTTTGTGAATGGTTAAATATCAAATGTCAATCAGAAAGAATTTATAAACTCAGAGTTTTTGGTAGACAAGAGTCAAATACTTATGAACTAATGGGAGTTTACAGGAGAATGAGTAGAGTCTCCACAAATTCTGGTCCATAGAGAATTTCTGAAGTTGATTTTATCTGGGAATAGGATATTTGAAGGTAGAAATAATTATAAAGATAAGGTCTTATCAGGTTTGGGTAGACCCTAAACACAATGCCTGTTTTCTGTAGAAAAAGAGAAGATTCAGACACACAGAGGCAAAGAGCCCTTGCAGAGATAGAGGCACGGATTGTAGTCAAGCTACCAACCAAGAAGTGATAAGGCTTTCTGGCCATCACCAGAAGCTGGAGGTGAAGCATGGAAAACAATTTCTCCCAAAGATTCCAGAAGAAATAAACTCTGTGGACACCTTGATTTCTGACTTCTTGCCTCCTGAACAATGAGAGAACAGTTTCTGCTATTTTAAGCCTCTCAGTTTGTGAGATTTTGATACAGCTTCCTTAAACCACTGATGCAATGCATGATTATAATAATTATGTCTCTATTACTAAGAGACATCTCCCTGTATATTACTTGGAATTTAGAGAGAAACAGTATATATGTAAACATCATATCAGCAATCAAAGAAACCCGATCTTAAATATCAAAATGAGCTATGATCAAAAGATACAATGAATGTTCACATTTAAAAAAAAATGATTACAGACTTGGGCACAATGGTCCATCCATGTAGTCCTAGCATCTGAGTAGGTGCAGTCAGAGGCACCCCATGCAAGTTAGTGACACTTTGACTCAAAGTAAAATATAAGGTGCTGATGGTGCAACTCACTGGTAGAGCACTTGCAAACCATGTGCCAGGTCTTGAGCCCCATGCATCAGAAAAAGAATATTACAGTAAAAGACAAATAGCCCTCAAAATACTCCCCCTGGCTTCAAACACACTTATCTTATTGTTCTTACCACTTTTGAAGCACTTCTGGAAATCCTCTTTCATGCATGCCTTTAGTTTCTTCCTTCATCATGACAACACTATGAGTCACACATCTCTTCTGGTGTAGCAATTTCTGTCAACTAAAATCATTACAGTGTGTCCTCACCCACCTAATTTTCAAACTCAAAATTGCCATTAAAGCTAAACTTTTTAAATAGATTCAAGACAGGCAGGCAGCCACAACATCACAACTAACCACAAAAGAGGACCTCCAGAATGGTTTCAGAAAGTACAAAAATCATCAGTGTGTTTGAAGCCATGGGGAGTTTTTTAGGAGGATTAATGGCAATTTATATTTCACTGTAACATATAGGTATTTTAAAATTATATATTCACTATTTTTTTCACATCTCATATGTTATATAAAGGCAGGAGAATTTCTAAGAATGGGTAACTCTGGTTTAAGCTTGGAAGTAGGGTTGAGCTTTAATTTAAGGAATGATTAGAATTTGTAAGATGGTAGATTAAAGAAAATTCCAAGTTTAATACTAGAATGCGCCACTATATAAATTATAAATGTGATTGAAATGTGATTAACAGATATATATCAGGATCACATACTATTATCTGGGGTAACATGGAGATAATGAAAGTCTCCACGACATGATAAAAGTGTTACTCAAAAAATCTCCCTACTCTCATCTTTCTTTCACCCTTATTAATGTGACTAATTCCCATTCAGTGTTTGTGACTCAAATGGCAACTTTTTCATTGGAATGTCTTCTGATGCTCTGATTCTTATAATTCAAACTTAGCTATTCCTTCCTGAACAAATCTTCTTTGCTTCTTGAGTAAATAAAATTTTATTATTTTCTGCATTATAGTAGTTTTGATGTGCTTGTGTACACATTATGGTTCTGCTATTTCACTTCTAATCTGATGAAATACTTTCAATATCTGTTCTACTTTTCACTGGGAAAAAAGTAAACTGTCTTACATGCAAGTTACCTACTAATTTGCTGATGTAAAAATAGTCTCTAGGTGCAACTATTTCAATTCATTAACAACTCCGTATCTTTATCTCCAACTTCAAATCGTCCTATGTACAAGTATTTTATGTACTAAAAGGAGAAGTGATATAAAATTGCACTTGCAATTGTTAGAAAAACGTTATGTAAGGAATACTGAAATAAAATTACTATTTCATAGAATTTGCAACAGTTCATCTTGGATATCTGGGTAAGGTGGACTCTGTAGTATTTTTAAAATACAGTATCTCTAGACAGTTTTCATTATGTTGTTGTTTTTGGGTGCCTCTGAGTTGGTCCACTAACAGTGACTCCATGTACAGCAGACAAAAGATTACCAGACACTGTGCCATGTCTGGAACTTTTGTCAGTGCTCCTCTCCTATTCCTAGGGTTTTTAATGGCTGATTGTATTTTGGGGAGTGAGGGCCGGGCCCTTCTCCCAAGACTACGGCACCTGATGTTACCAGGTGGTCATCCATCCAAGTACTAACCAGGCCAGACCCTGCTTGGCTTTCGACATCTGAAGGGATAAATGTCAGGGTGTTACAGCTGCAGGCAGGTTTTCATTATAATATAATATAAATTGTGGACCAGTCATTGTTAGTCTTAATTAAGGCTAAATTACCATTCACCATTTGCAAACATGTCCATAAAACTTCAGGTGAGGAAAAAGTGTGAGTAAATACAATAACTTCTAGTTTGTACTAATAAGATGGTTATTGGTATATATGTCTTTTCTTTTATAATTCTTTTTAATGTTGTACATTGGAAACTTATATACAGTAAAATGCCAGAAATATAGACTTTACCAAGCAGTCTTTTATTTCTTAACCAATATTGAGAAATAAATCTTTATAATAAAAAAATTAGTGAGCAAATAAAAAGCAGTTAATGAAAGGGTTTCACAAAGTTTCATGATTTTATTTAGTCTCCATTGTCTTTTAAGCACTATATAATTACATCTGGAACACTTTGCTATTCCTTAAGTTATAATTAAGTAGAAATGATACTTTTAGTGCTCTGAATGATTATTGTTATTAGATGCAGTGGAGTCATATCTGACTCATAGTGACTCTCATAGAGTTTTCAATGGCTAATTGTTTTGGGATTATTTTGGGATGGATTGCCACATACTTTTCCCATTTTTGTAGTACTGGGGATCGAACCCCGGTCTGCAGAACGTATGGAACAGCACTCTACCAACTGAACTAAACCCTAGTCCTGAAACTATTATTGTTGTTGTTTTTAGGTACATCAAGTGGATGTCCAACTCATATCGACCCTATGTACAACAGGCGAAAACCTATTGTTAGTGCTTCTCTGCTATTCATAGGGTTTTCAAAGGCCAGTGGTTTTCTGTGAGTGGGTTGCAGGGTCCATCTCCCAAACCTACAGTATCTGGTGTTCCCAGGCAGTCTCCCATCCAAGTACTAACCAGGCCCAAACCTTTTTAGCTTCCTAGATCTAATGGCATCAAATGCCACAATGGTATGGCTACAGGTGAAACTATTACTACACTATACTTATTGTTTATCATGAATTCATTTCTTTATTGTATTATAAACTTTCCTTGCCATAGTATAAAATTGATTTTTATAAATTTACTTGTGTTGCTTGAAAGATGATTTATTTTACAAAGTTCACAAAAATAAATTTTACTGTTCATATGGCAAAGGAAAGGCAAAATAAAAATGATCAATATTTTGTGCATGAAGGATGTTTTTGAGAAACTTTGCAATATATTTACTATTCTGTGCTAAGGAGCGCCAATTAAGAGTTACATTAAATGTATGAATTATTATGTCCATTTAAAAAATATTTCAGGATTTATCAATCAAGGACTTATTAAAATGTCAAATGTTAGTGTTTCCATGTAATATGTGATTTTTCCCCAACATGTTTGGTTTAGTGGATAAATTCAGTTTAGTGGATAAATTACTTAAATGGTTAAAATATTCACTTCAAATAAGTACATTTAATTTAATTTTTGCTTATCAATATATATTTTATCTAAGATACATAAAAATCAGGCATGGTGATGTACTTGGTAATCCCAGTGATTCAGGAGGCAGAAGTAGGAGGATGACAAGTTCCAACCAGAAGGGGCCTGCACCACTTAGCAAGACTGTGTGTCAAGATAAAAAATTAGAAAATGACTTTGAGTGCAGCTCAGTGTTAGAACAATATGAACAGCAGAACCCTATAAATAGCAGAGAACCCCTGTCAAACATAGTACCAAAAAATTAGTCTCCCAAGCTAGAAAACATTCAAAATACAACTGGGGAAGAGTTGCCTCCTAAAAGTAGTTTCCACCTTAATGATTAGATTGGAGTAAAGCCCAAGAAACCTCCATTTGCTGATGTGACACCACTCAGAATGAGAAGAAACGCAGCGTCTGAAACAATGGGCTCAAACATAAAAATATTGTGTGCATTTTGTCTGGAGTAACTGTGTTTCATTGGAGTTTGAAAAATAATTTAATTTGTAAAAAGTCATAATGGATGATATATGCTTTCTTTATCAATATGTAGAGAAACAATTGATAATATTCAATTAATTACAAAATTATAAATGAATCATTAATTCTTCCTATCAGAATTTGGGCTAACATTAGGTTTGTTTTAGGTAACTACATCATCACAAATTTTTTTTCAATGACCCCATGATGTCATACCCAATACACTGTTCCTACCTGTACCATGCCTAAACCCTGGGAACCACTAATAAATATTAGAAGTCACTATTTTTCTATGCGATAATTTTGTTACATAAATGGATGCATGGAGTAATCCTTTATTATTTCCTCTTTTTATTTATTGTAATGCCCTTGAGGGTGGTCCAGATTCATTCTTTCTCTCTCTCTTTCTCTCTGTTTGTTTGTTTGTTTGTTTGTTTTTGAAACAAGGTCTCATTATATTACCTATGCCATCCTGGAACTCGTTACTACATAGACTAAGCTGGCCTCCAGTTCCCACTTATGCTCCTATCTCAGCCTTCTGAGTTCTAGGATTATAGGCATACACCACCGTGCCTGACTATACTTTTGCATTATTCATTAGTACTTCATGGTATGAATTAATCACAGTTTCTTCAAATATTCATCTATTGAAGTGTATTCTGGTTGCCCTTATTCCTTATCCACCCTGATAAAGCATCCATGGAAGTTTGTAGGAAGTTCTTGGACTGACATAATGTATCTTTGAGATTAATGCCAATGTTTTTCTTTTTTGTTGTTATGGTTTTGCTTTGTTTTATATTTGTAAATGTTATGCACATTTTCCTACTTTCCTGTCTAAAATGAAAAAAATCATTGTTGTATATATTATTTGCTTCCCTAGTATAATCTAAGTAATTGGATCATATTTTTTCAAAATGCAATTTGAGTATTTTCCTTAACTTTTTGGTGTTCAGAGCAATATAGGTGGACACAATTCTATTTGGCTTGGTATTTATCTAGAAGGTGAATTACTGGGTTGTTCGAATGTATTTTCCAATGTATTTTCTACTGTTCAGTCTGTCCATTCATTAAACAAAGTAGTGCATTGATTGAAAAAATTTCTCCCAATGATTCTTTACTATGTTTTATTATAAATAGTCTTTAATGCTATTAAAATTTTAATCATGTATACAGACACTTACATAATTTACCTGGACATTTATTAATAGAATGGGTTGTAGTGGTGCATTGGCCTGCATTTGTGGAATAGTCCTGAGCATATAATTAGTGTAATGGAAATAAAAGTGCAAAAAGAGAAGTGTTAAAATCTGTGTGAAAAGTTAAACATTTATCAAGGACTTTTGAAATTATGAAAGCCAACAACAGTCTCTTTTGTGTTACATGAAAAGTGCAGCCTTAATTACTCATTCATTTCATTTCCATTTGGAGTGAATTCTGCCTTTGTAAGAAAATTTATGGTGTCATTAACATGCTGTAGCTAGCTCTTTATTTAAAAAAAATGAGTCACCCATGTAGGGATAGATATTTGTTAGGCTATTAGTTTAACATGCTTTAAAAGCACTATATTTATTCCAGTTCCTTATTAAAGTATATGGTCCTGCCTTTAGAAATCAATGTAAATATTTGCATAACAGAGTCTAGGGTATGATTCCTCAATTGAATGGACAGCTTGGACTAAACTTCCAAGTCCAGATTGTATGAATTATTCACTACAGATTTCCTGTCTAGTTGTGACATAATTTATCAACATTTTAAGAATCCAGATATGGTCAATATAGTTGAGTAGAGGGACATTCTGATTTCTGTGGTCCAAATGCACCAACATTCAAGTTGAAACTTAGTCTGACTGGGGTACCATTAAGAGATGAGGCCTTTGGCCTAACACTCATGAATGGGATTACTGTTCTTAGAAGTTGAGAGAAGCTACCTTGCTCCTTTCACTAGGAAAGGTCACAGAATTTTCGTTTTCCCCCATGCCATGTGAGAATGCTGCAGGAGGTAGTGTCTATGAACCAGTTGCTGTTGTTGTTGTTAGGTGCCGTCGAGTCGGTATCCGAATCATAGCGACCCTCTGTACAACAGGGGAAACACTATTGTCAGTGCTTCTCTGCTGTGCATAGGGTTTTCAATGGCAGATTGATTTTTGGGAGGGGGTTTTATGAACCAGAGGAAAGGCCTTTTGCAGACATTGAATTTATTGGCACCATGATCCTTTACTTTCTGGCATCCTGAATGATAAGAACTGAGTTTCTATTATTTATAATTTACTCTCTATAAGGTACGTGTTACAGCATCACAAATGGACTAAGACAGTAGCACTAATTTTCTTGTGCAAATCACATGATTTTTAATTAAATATTTTGTGTTGAATAATTTTAGTTTGACATGCAACTATGAGACATAATACAAAAGAATTCTATTTATTCTTAACCCAATTTTCTGAAATGATAATAGATTGTTGATACAATTTACTCTTTTTGATCACTTCTCATTTTCCTTTTATTTCTATTCATTTCATTCCTTTGATGTGCAGGGTTGTGTGTCCTCCAAGACAGTGATGACGCAGAACTGTTCTGTTTCCACAAGGCACTCTTGGACCACATCCACTTCTTCTTCTTCTTTTTTTTTTTTTTTTTTTTTTTTTTTTTTTTTTTTTTTTTTTTTTTTTTTTGAGGCAAGGTCTTGCTAAATTATACAGACTGCCTCTGGTCTTGAACTTGCAATTCTCCTGCCACTGCTTCACAAGTCACTGAGATTACAGGGATGTACCATCACTCCTGGCTCATCACATCCACTTCTATCCTCCCAACTTCACTTTTCACCCTGACAGTGACTAATTAATTTTCCACTTTTTGGATATTGTAATTTTCAAGAAAGTTATATTAAAATGAAATCTTAGCATATATACATTTTAGAATTCATTTTTTCAACATAATTCCTTGGTTTTCTCAAAACTTTTGCATATGTACACAATTCTAGTGTCTCTGTATTCTTCTTTGAATTTCATATTATCTGCCCTTGGTGATTTTCAGAGTTCGTTATATACTCTAGTACTAGTCCTTTGTTAGATATTTGATTGAAAAATTCTTTACCCAGACTATTACTAGGATTTTCATATGTTTCACATTGTGTTCTGCTCTACAGTATTTCATATTTTGCTGATACTTTATTTATCAGCCTTTCCTTTTATGTTTCATGGTATATCACACTAAAAAGTCTTCCATTCCAAGGATATATTTTTTCCTTACAACTCCCTAATTGATCCAGCATAATATGTTAAAAGGAAGTTCTTCCTACATTATATTGTTTATGTCTGTGTTAAAAGATAGTTTATGTATATATGTGGATCTCTTTCTTAGTTACTTATTCAGTTTCATTGACCTACACCTGTATGCCTTCACTAATATGTTGTTTTATGGTGTCATTGAGTCAGGTCTGAATCATTATGACCCTATGTACAACATGATGAAAACACTCTCTGAAACTGTGCCATGCAAGCACTATTGTCCGTGCTTCTCTGCTCTTCATAGGGTTTTCAATGGTGGATTGTTTGGGAGGGGGCTCCCTGATCCTTCACTCTAGCCTGCAGCACATGGTATTCTGAAGTAGTCTCTCATCCAAGCACTTAACCAGGCTAACCCTGCTTAGTTTCCAAAATCAGGCAGGATCAGATGCCAGGATGCTATAGCTACAGACTTCACTAATATAGGATTGTCTAAATTATTATAGCTCTACAGTAAGATAGAGTGATGACATCTACTTTGTCTTATAACCTTTAAAATGTTTTAGGTATTGTAAAGCTTATGTCTTTCCATTAAAAATAATCTTTTCTGTACTTAAAACGTCTTATTGATATTTTGATACAGCTTTAATTAAAGGTATAGATTAATGCAGGAAGAAATGTCATATTTAGTACACTGACATTTCCAAATCATGAACATGCAAATATTCCACATTTATGTAAGTCTGTGATTTCTCTCATCAGCATTCTGTAATTTTCAACATACAGATATGTTACATTCCTTAATAAGATTTATTTTAGGGAGCTAATTTTAAATAATATTGCATTTTCCATATGTACATTGTTAATGTTGTTGTTGTTGTTGTTGTTGTTGTTGTTGTTAGGTGCCATGGAGCTGGTATCCGACTCATAGCGACCCTCATAGGATTTTCAATGGCTGACTGTTTCGGGATTGCCTTGGGAGTGGATTGCCAGGCCCTTCTCCCATTGTTAATGTATTTTGTTTGTTGTTAGGTGCCTTCGAGTCCGTATCAGACTCATAGCGACCCCCCCTACAACAGGGAAAACACTATTGTCAGTGCTTCTCTGCTGTTCATAGGGTTTTCAATGGCAGATTGATTTTGGGGAGGGGGTTGCCAGGTCCTTCTCCCAAGCCTGCAGCACCTGGTGTTCCTGGCTCTCTCCCATCCAGGTACTAACCAGGCCTGGCCCTGCTTAGCTTCTGAGATCTGATGGGATCAGATTCCACAGGGCTACGGCTGCAGGCTGTTAATGTATAGAGGAATGAATAATTTGGTGGTATTGAACTCATATCATGCAAACTGTTGAACTCAATTTTTACTTCAAAAACTTTGTAGACTGCTTTTAGTTTTTCTCTATAGAGCATAATGTCTTCTGAAAATGAGAACTTTTTTTTCTTCTCTTCCAATCTGTATGTTTTTCATTTACTTTTCTTGCCCTTGTCAGTGCGGCTTACATATTCTTTATCAAGTTGAGATAATTTCCACCCTTTATTAACCTACAGTGGATCAACATGTGAGTGATTATTACATCTTTTCAAAATTTTTCCAAGTCTATTGTTATAACTATTTGATTTTTTCTTTAGTGTGTTGATTTGGCAGATTATAATGATTGATTCTAAAATTCTGTGTGTTATCATCTCATAACTAATAAACTATATTTGGTCATACTTTATATTTTCATACAATACTGGTGTTGAATGGAAATTGTTGGCTTATGATTTTTGATGAAGATTTTGTATCTAACATAATGAGGAAAACAAGAATTTCAGATTCTCATTCTCTCTCTCACTTGCTCCTCCTCCTCCTCCCCTCCTCCTTCCATCCCTTCCAACCCTCCCATCCTCCCTCCTCTTCTAATTTCTCCATTTATTTATTTATTTATTTATTTATTTATTTATTTATTTATTTGCCATTTCTTTTCTGGTTTTGTTGTCAACATTAGCCTCAAAGAATAATATTGAAAGTATTCCCTTACATTACTTTTATCCTTCAGTGGGCCATATATTCTTCTTTCTTTGTGTTATATGGGATTTTCTGTAGAATACTGAAGTTTTCAGTTTAATAATGTGGTATTCCTTGAAATCACATTCTCATTTTTTCTGATATTTGCTTGGTAATTTTGTTATAATTTTTGTTTCTCATTTTTCCTTTTCTGATAGTTGTAGTATGTCAGTGTGCAAGTATAAGCCTGAGATACAGATCTTAATTATTCCCAGAACTTCTGACTCTGCACCTTTTCTTGGGCATATGTAGTCATTTCTTAATTGCCTGTGTAGATGCTGTGGTTTTTACATGTCTTGGTCTTCTGTGCATGCCTCCTTAAAAGAAAAGTAAGAAAAACAAGGGGAATTATGGTATTGGCAATTTATTTCTCTCGGAAAACATTTACTAGGGAAAAATAATCTTTCATGTTCATAAATTGAGACAAGTGTTGGTCTTACCTATCAGAGAGCAATGTCATTGATGTCCTAATGATCATTATCCAAAGAGTTTGTCAACTATTATTGATATAGTCTTTGATACTTTACATTTATTAGATTTGGGGAAAATTCACTCTCTGTAATTTCATTTTTGCCAGACGTGGATTTCCTATAATGTAGCACTTGGTTAATTCAATTATTTATTTAAACATGGATTACATTTTCTTCTTCTGATATCAGTAATATAAATATATCAATTTATTGATTACACTAACTACAATATTATTTCTTTTTCAGTATATTTGCTGTGGGAAATTTACCTTTGTTCATTGGCATAGATTACTGATCCTTAGCTTATATTCTAATTTTTCTAATTATCCATATTTATTTTATAAAAATAATCTTCCAACATTCAAAAACAACTTGTATTATGAGTAGAATTTCTTACAGCTATGAAAATCTGCCTCTCACTTCTACTTTGGGAGAATTCTTGATGAATTTCCCTGGCCAATCAACTCTACAACTATTTCCAAGATTTACACTAAAGCCATACATACAACGCTCTGCTCAAATCAATTGACTTTACATTGTAGGGTTAACAACTACCAGTCTATTCCTTTAAAATGTGCAACAACTTCACAATGTTGCTTTGGATTAAAGCATCACTATTAGTTTTGGTGAAACTGCTTAAAATTTATTATAGTTTGAGATTTTTTTCTGACTCCTTTTTCTTTTTCATGGTGGTTAGACTACACTATTGTGTTTCCACTGAGGACTAGTCCTAATATCAAAATTAATCACTTTTTTGTTTATTTTCAGAAGCCACATTTTTATTAGTAAAGTGTTCTGTATTTAAATCCTACCCTTTTCCATAAAAATACATTTTAAAAAAAGAATATTACAGTGATATAAAATTAAGGAATTTTAAAATCCAAAATGAATTCATAGAATATTTATGTGCCCAATTCAATCTGTGCTGAGATCCTGATATTCATATTACTACAATGCTGTATACTGCATTTTTATATATTGTAAAGAGCATATAATATGCTTGGTCTCACTTTTCTAAACAACCACAACAAAATTCCTCTTAAACTATGGCAGAGTAAATATAAAATAAAAATAATTCATCTTTTCTTAAAAAAGAAAACTTTATATTTTCCTTTATTTCTTTAGTCATTTAGCAAATTTTGAGAGCATGTTATATGTTATCTGCATGTTTTTAGAGGGCATGTTATGATATACAGAGGCACAGAAGCAAGCCAAAGTATAGCGTCTCAGGTAGGGAATATTTATTTTAATTATAAAGACTGACTTTATAAAAATTATAAAGATAAATATAAAACTACACCTCTAGTACTTGAAAAACACTAGCTCCCATAGGAGGATAAACAAAAAGAAAATGGTAGGCTTTCATGCCTTAAAACCAAAGCTCTTGTTTAGTACTTGTATTCGTTTATTACTGTTATAACAAATCACCACAACCTTAGTGGCTATACATACATTTATTTTCTTATGAAGATCATAAGTTCAAAATCAATGTCAAGGTGACAACACAACGTTTTCTCCCTGTTTGGGGGAACAATCATTTTCTGGCCCTTTTCATCTGCTCCTGGCTACCTCTGGGACTGGAGTTTAGCTCAGTTGATGGAGAGCTGCTCTGCACTTTCTGAGGCTCTGGGTTTGATCCCCAGTATCACAAAAAAACAAAAGGATACAGCTGTCAACTCCCTCTGTGTCAAAAAAAGAAAAAAATATCCAAATAATCTGCCATTCAAAAGCCTCTGAGGGTCTTTAGGAGTTGAACAGAATAAGACAGCACCTAGCTCAGTGGGTAGAACGCTGCGCTGCAGTCTCTGAGGTCCCGAGTTCGATTCCCAGCACCGCAAAAATGGGAGAAGGGCCTGGCAATCCACTCCCAAGGCAATCCCAAAGTGCTCAGCCATTGAAAACCCTGTGAGGGTCGCTATGAGTCGGATACCGACTCGACGGCACCTAACAACAACAACTATGATTACCTTTACTTTTTGACTGCTAGCCTTTCCATTGTCTTCAGGTATTATTTTAATGTCTCCTTCCACTGTCATACTGTTGTCTCCTATCCAATCTCTTTCTTCCTCTTATGAATGCCTTCCTCTTCTGTCTCTTCTTACTCTTCTTCCTCTACGAACACTTTGATTGAACCCAAATAATCCAGAATAAAATCTCTTCAATCAAGGTCCTTAATGGAGTCAAGCCATGATGTACACTTTCTGTTATAAGGTGACCTTCACAGTTCTAGAAAATATCCTCACAGTGTGTAGAGTGACTTTATTAGCATAACATAGTCAGTAGTGAAATGTAGTTTGACTCTTCAAAGTTAAATTTTAGGTAGGTACAACCATCATCACAAAAGATATTTTAGATAGCTTTTTGAAATAGCAACAATAAAATCTTAGCCTGAATCAAAATTTTTCTGGTCTTTTATTGCTGTACTTATACTTCATTCAAGGAAATTCACTTACCAGTATACATTATCTGAGAGGATGAATATTGCTATGTATATGTTAATTCACATTTTCCCCTTAGGCCTGTTTCTTTGAGGATATTTCAGCACCCCAAATGAAGAGACAAATGGAGTCTTCAATTGATGTTTTCACAGAGGTGACTCCCCATATTATTTTTCCCATGTGCCTCACTACAGTTCTGAGAAGTAGATTTCTTCTAAAGTCTTTGCACTCAAGTCTTTCTTTGCCTATTAATCCCTGGCATATCATTTTATGTGCCTGGCAGTCTGCCAACTATTGAAGGTGGCTTTTGGCTTTTGTTACATGTTCACTTTTCTATTTTTAATGTTTCATACACTTTCCCTAGCTATAGCTAAAATACTATTCCCTAATAATTGTCATATGTACCATTTTTGTAGTACATTAACTGGGCTTATAATTTTATTTATGTCTTTACTCACTTCTTAATTTTTCATTAAGTTAAATTTAAAATGCATATTGATTATAAAATGATAGAAATAAGTGAAAATATTCTTCAATTTTAAATTAAATATGTGAATTTATCTCATGACATCTAATGATATCCTATACACTTCACTTACCAGCTCCTAAAACTAAAGATGAATAAGAGATTATATATTTTATTATATTTCTGTTTCCTTACTTTTTACTCAAAGATCTTAAAGTGAAAAGATTAACTATCTCTACCTCATTTAATTCCAAGTAAAATTTTCTTCCACCAAAAAAATCAGTGAATAAAAGGAAATTCAAGGCAACAGTTTAACATTTTCAAAAATGTATTTCCTCTTGAGATACTGGATTTAGAATATTTAACCACGTAAATTTATTTGTGAAATATTTTGTACTATGATTATGAAATAATATTTTATCATTAATATTGATGTAAACCTTATTTGAGCACAAAGATTCAATATTGTATCTCAAAATATTGTCTGACTTTAAAACTATAAACTATAGTGTTTTCAGAACATGATACTTTATGCACATGAGAATATGAGTTTAATATATTTTAAATAAATTTATATATTTTCTCATTATAGGAGCAGTAGTGCTTAAATATTGTGTGCATAAAAATTATCTCTGAAGATAATTTAAAACACAAATCTCTGAGCCCCTACTTTATGAATTTTGATTAAGGAGTTCTGAAATGGGTGCATGAAAAGGATATTTTTAACTGGCCACTGCCATGGCTATGAAGTAAATATTAAATAAGGTACCCTTTGGAAGGTGCAGCTATATAGTTGCTTGTTTTATGCAGTTTGGTTCCTAGGTTTTGAAGTGCAATCTTGATTATAAAGCGATTGGATGATTTATTGTCTTCTTTATCCCAGATTATTGTTAAAATCCTTTGTTATTAATATTGAAACTTATCTTGTGTTCCTATATAATCTTGAAAATTAAATCTTTGGCATTTGTGCATCTGAAATATATAATTTGCTTTTATTTCCTTTGTTACCAGCTTATGCAACTATATGAAATTCAATAAGAACTTAGCTATTGTATTTGTTATAATTAAATTTATGTTCAGTATTACTGTCTGTGTTAGCTTTTCAGCATTTTGACAGATATCGGAGAGAAATGATTTTAAAGGAAGAAAGATTTATTTTGGCTCACAGTTTTATGGGTTTCAGGACATGGTAGGCTGGATCCATTGCTTTGGACCTGAGGTGAGGCAGAGTATCAGAGAGGTGGGAGCTAGTGCCAGGGGCTGTTCAACTCATAGCAGCAGGAAGCAGAGAAGGAAACACAAGGAAGATACAGGGGACAAGATGTACCTTTCAAAGGTATGTGTCCAGGGACTTACTTCCTCCAGCTGGCCCTTACCTCTGGAAGTTTCCTCCACTGCCCAATAATATGATCAAATTATGAATCCATCTAAATATTAATCCATTAATGGAGTCAGAGCCCTCATGGTCCAAACACTTCCCCAAATGCTCACCTCTGAGCACTACTGCATTGATATGAAAGCCTTCAAGACACAGCCTTGTGGGAGATGCTTCATGACCAAACCATAACAGTCTCTACAGACTATCCTCCATGAAAAGCTATTTAAGTGTTATATAATATGTAAATAAATGAATATATAAATAAATAATAGGAGATAAAGGATGACCAGAGGGCCTGGGATGAAATCAGTTTTCAAATGTGTGATAATCTAAGGATTTCTTAATGTCTCCCACGACATAATATTAGCAAAGTATTATTGCTATATGAAACATAATGTTACTGACATTTGTGGAATTTAAAAATGCTTCTTTGCATATAAAATATCACGTATTATTGATCTTTGAAGGTTGTATTTGAGTGTGTGTATGTTTTAAATTATTAAAAGTATTTGAAATTAATGATTTTATGGCCATAATTTCATGCAAGATTTTTTCTACAGAATTAACTAAAGCCACAAAAAATATAAACTATGAGCCATGTGTGGTGACTCATGACTGTAATTCCAGCTCCTCAAGAGACTGAGGTAGGATTGCAAGTTTGAAGCCAGCAGAAGCCTGCAGAACATAGCCAGAGGCTAACTCAAGATAAAAATAAAAAGTAGACGGGGATGCAGTCCTTTAATAGAGTACTTGTAAAGTATGAGGCCCTAGGCTCAAACCCCAAGTACCATAAATAAATAAATAAATAAATAAATAAATAAATAATCTGGCCTATGTACTTAAATTTATTAATATTCCATTAAAATAGTAAACTTTCAGTAACAAAGAAATGATTTTGTATTTGATTAGCCAAAATCCCAAACACTGTTATTCTTTAAACTACAATGGGCAGGAGAATAATTTGGCCAAAGAAAATGCCAATGTATCATATAGTATATGAATTGTTCTAAAATATTTGCATTTATTCTGTAGTCTAAATTTATGAGTAAATTCTTCAGTAAATTATGTAATGTATGATGGTTACTTATTTGAGAGTGGCAGTAAATGTGT
>VMDO01035711.1:0-15816 GCA_007922755.1 Pedetes capensis
CATGTACTGTCTTATCTTTACTTAGTATACTATCTATCTTTCACTCCCACTCTTTCTAAAATTCTGTTCTGTGGTATAGCAAGAACCTGTTTTCCCCTGAGTGGAAGTCCTGAAGGAGGAATCTCCTTTGGGTGCAGTGGCCACAGCGGGGCACCTATGCAGGTCCTTGGTCTTAATAAAATAATTTATAAATGAAACCAACAGGAACTTTGAGGATATTTACCTCGAATCAGAAAAGAAGAGAGTGTCCCTAAGTGGTGTAGCAAGGAGGCTGGGGATATAGGCTGGCATAGAAAAGTGGGGAGATGGAAAAGACGGAGAGAAAAATTATGCTTTATGACACAGAGATCAGAAAGCAAGCACGTTTATCAGTGAAGATCCATGGAACAGGTGCATCTGCACTACTGAGTTAGAGACCAGAAAGTGTAAAGTTCCAGCAATGAGGCTGTAGGCAACTCTGAACATCTATATAGAACTACAGACCTCTGCAGGCAACTACTGATTTCTGTGGATTACTCTGGACATTGCTGAGAACTGTAGACACTGCTGAGAACTGTGGGTGACTGGACATTGCGAACATCTTTGGATAATGTGGACTGGGCATCGCATTCTCTGCAGACTCTGCTGAGAACTATAGACATTGTTGAGAACTGAGGACAGTGCAAACTGTGGGCACTGTGGATTTCTGAGGATGTCTGGACTCTGCCTTGAGGAGTAGAACTTCTGGTGTTTTTAAGTCCCCATTTCATTAAAGGGACAGATATTTTCCCTCTTTTCGAACTTGTCATTATATGTATCATGTTTCTTTCACACTTTGCTTTGGGCTGGCCTTCTTGGGCTGTAAAACAGGGTTTTCTCTGTTGTAGGAGAAGTCAAGCCTCAAATGAGATCCCCTTTCCTAGCCCTGAGTTGGAGGGACCTGTTGCCTAATTGTTGTTGTTGTTAGGTGCCCTCGAGTCGGTATCTGACTCATAGTGAGTCTCATAGGGTTTTCAATGGCTGACTGTTTCAGGATTGCCTTGGGAGTGGATTGCCAGGTACTTCTCCCATTTTTGGGGTGCTGGGAATTGAACTCGGGACCTCAGAGACTGCAGCACAGTGCTCTACCAACTGAGCTAAATCCCATCCCTGTTGCCTAATAGTTATCTTCATATATAAAGTAAGTTACCAGCTATAGATAGGATCATTTAAAGACCACATAAAGGTGCTGTAGGTTACAGATCAGGTCCTTTGTGAGAAGGGATTGTCTGCCTGCAACCCTGCTATTGGCAAAGATATTATCTACCAAGGAAGTACTGACTGGTCTGTCTCAGAGGAAGCTCACTATTGTCAGTGCTTATCTGCTATTCATACAGTTTTCAATGGTTGATTTTTCAGAGAACGCTTTGGGAATGGGCTGCCAGATCCTTCTTCATTTTGCAGGTGCTGGGGATCGAACTCAGAGCCTCAGAGAGTGCAGAGCAGGACTCTACTGAAGAATGCTACCACCTCCTCCTCCCCGTCCCTATGAATGCTTGGAGCTCACTACCCATTCAAAATGTTTACTTGAAGTCTTACAATGCTTGTTTAAATTTTCTGTAATGCTTGCTTAAAAGTTTCTGTATAATTAAGTTTGTTCAAGTTTCAATTTCCTGACCTAGGGAGGGGTGGTTTTCTGAAGAAAAACTGGGTGGGGAATTCTGAGATAAACTACAAGAATGTACTGGCCATAGGTCATCCAGACCCAGACGGTTGAAACTTTCCAGAATCCCACCCTGAAAGTATTTTTTGAATTCCTTCAAACTTGCCCAATTGGTACCCACCCCGACAACCCCGACAACCTCCCACCAATCAATTTGAAACAAGTTCCTTGTGCCTTCCTGCCACCCCTTAAACTGTATAAAAACCCCAAGCCTCTCTTCTTCGGGGTCGCCTTCCTTCCCTTGCTAGGAAGACTCTGTGGAGGGTTGACCCCAGCACCGGAAATAAAGCCTCTTCCTTATTGCATCGCGTCCTGGTGTCTCTCTGGGGCCTCTCTCCTTGAAGATCCTAATTTGGGGTCCTACACTACCAACTAAGCTAAATCTTAGCCAATGTACTGAGGATAAGGATGCAAAAATTAATAAAGCCTTAGTCTTAGGTGAATCCTATGGCGAAGGAAAATCCTAAAAATGTTAACTTGGAAATGGACAAAGGATTGTCAAAAAATTGACTTGCAAAAGAAATTCCTGGGAGGCCTTTCAGTAGAGTGCTGGACATTGTTTACCTTGCTCTCTGGAGGTTATCTGATTCTAAAAGGTTGTGCACCTTTGATTGTCTTTTATCTAGGAGGCTATTTTACAACTCTATAGGGATGGCAGCTGTGTTGTAACAAACTGATAGCAATGTAAATGCTTCTTATCCATAGAAATGCAAATGATTTTGAATAGTAGAGAATAAAAATCTCTAAGACATTTTCATTTGAATCAATTTTAATATGTTTCTGGTTTCCTCACTAATTAACAAGCTAAATAAAATCTTTGATGGCTTTTCATTTTATATTTGATGACAGTCATGATTTTACCATCTTGAAAATTATACTTTCACAGAAGGGAACTACTGGATAAATCTTGGGTGCCTGGCATTAAGCTCAGCAATGTGCTTTCTTCTAACTCACTGAATATTCAAAACAATTTTATAAGGTGGGAACCCTTCCTTGTAGAGACCTTGTATACTATTAAGAGCTCTGAGGTTTCAGGAGAAAATGATAAGATAACAAATATTTATGTAACAATCTGATAGATTCTCTAAAAAGGCTTATGAGAAGTCCAAGTAGGAAGTATTTCATAAAGGTAAATTGGAATTTTAGATTCATTAGACATATAAAATGTTTAAATACCTATATTTTAATATTAGTTTATGAGTTTCATTATAATCTACATTATAAATAATTGCATTTGTCATGTTATGTCTGTTTAAGTGATGAATTAACCTTTTTACAGAATGGTAATATACCTTTCAAAATCTTAATAATAATGTAATAATAATATTAAAGATACTAACATGCTAATCCATTGAATTTGTTTTGAATTTCTTTAATGTGTGTAACATCTAACTTTTTATTGCTAATCTCTCTGAAGTAAACAAGTAGCATTTTATAAAATATATTTACTTTTTTCACTTAAACAATAACAATGACAAAAATTTACCTATTTGATTTCAAAACCAGCAGTAGCAGAAAAATAAAATTTTTAAAAATCTAAAAGTGGAATAGCTTCAAATTAAAACAAATTTTTGCAAAAGAATGAGAAATGCTATTCTTTCCTCTACCCGGAGGCAATCACAAGCCATTACATCACCTTTTTTCCTGTTTCCTGATTCTCTGACCCCACTCTTAGCTTCTCTTTACATCATGGCCATAGCTGTATGTAAATACTTTCTGTTCCATTATTCAGAAATAGATACTGTGTTACTACAGAAAGGGAAATGACAATAGGAACATCATATTATTCAACTTTCCATCCCTATAGTGAAATACTTGAGACAATGACCTTGTAAAGACAAAAGTTTCCTTTGGCTCACAGTTTTGGAAGTTTCAATCCAAGATCAGTTGATCTCACAGCTTTGGGCCTCAATGAGGCAGCATGTCATACCAGTAATGTGTGGCAGTTGATCAGGAAGCAAATGAGAAAAAGGATGGGTTAAGAGTTTGCAATACCCTTATGGTGCAGGCTTTCAATGACCTAAAGATGTTCTAATAGACCTCATCTCTTAAATGTTTTACCACTGTTCAGTTGCACCACCCTGGGACAAAACTAACTTGTGGGCCTTTGGGGAACATTCAAGATCCCAACTATAACAAATGGCAGATGATCTGAGTTTAATTCACACCTCATTTTTGAGAGCTAAGATTAATATAAGGTGATGTCAAAAATATCTGACCTTATTTACCCCAGATTTGGGGTACCTTCATCATTTAGAAAACAGCCATAACCTAGTCTCTTCTGATAGCAAAGACTCTTAAATTCTCCATTATCATGGGAATTGCTGAGTGTTTTTGTGGGACCATGAGTAAATTCTAGCATTAGCTAATAAGATATTGCTTTCTCTCTCTATCTTTTACTAGGTATCTTAATTCAGCCAAACTTTCTAACTTGATAGTGCCTCTTTCCTTCCCTGTCAAATTAGTATGATAAGTCCTACGGTGGAGATGTTGTGGATGTAAATTTGGTTGATGTGTATGTTGCTGTTTACATATCATTGATTCTTACTAATAACTATTACAGATCCAAGATAAATACCAGGTATAATCATGCTAGAAATAAACTTTCCTAAATTTTATTGAACACATGCTTTTTTGTTTGGTGTGTTGTTTGGACTTCAGATGTATTGTACATTGTTGTTGTTAGGTGCTGCCAAGTCATGTCCGATTCATAGTGACCCACACAGGGTTTTCAATGGCTGATTGTTTCAGGATTGCCTTGGGATTTGATTGCCACGTCTTTCTCCCGTGTATGGTACATAGCAAGAGGAAAATAATAATAATAAAGTACAGCCCAAACCTGATAGGTGAAGGAAGTAGTCAAAGATAAAGTTGAAGCACAACATGAACCTACAGGAAGATAGAGTCTAAGAAGCTGAGATTTTAGATGAATGAAAATAAGGAGGTAGTGGAAGATTTAAAACTAAGGAATGTTGTCATTGTTGGGTGCCATCCAGTCAGTATCCAACTCATACAGACCCTAGATACAACAGGCAAAATAGTATTGTTAGGGCTTTTTTGCTATTGATAGGGTTTTTAACCACTAATTGTTTGGGGGAGTGGGTTGCCAGGACCTTCTCCCAAGCCTGCATAACCTGGTGTTCCCATGTGGTTTCCCATCCAAGTGATAACCAGGCACGACCCTGATTAGCTTTTGAGATCTGACTGAACTGGGGGCCATAGTGGTATGGCTGCAGGCCAAGAAATATGTAGGGGAGCAGAAATATCTCACCACAAAATAATGACACATATTGGAGGCAATGGATATGATAATTAGCCTGATTTCAATCTCTCCGCAATGTGTGCATAACATTGAACTACACATTGTATGCCATAACATATATAATTATTATTTTCACTTAAAAACAAAATAGCATAAGTAGACAATAAAAAAACTGGAGTTATTCAATGAAAACTAAAAGTAAGAAAGAAAGAGCTTTTCTTCTCAGGTACATAGGTAGAAGATAAGTGAAAAATATACTAATTTATTTCTGTAATGTTAAGTTGTTGTTAGGTGCCACTGAGATGGATCCGATTCATAACAACCCTATGCACAATAGAACAAAACACTCTCTGACACTGTGCCATGCCCAGCACTACTGTCGGTGTTTCTCTGCTATTGATAGGGTTTCAAATGGCAGATTGTTTTGGGAGTGGGTTGCCAGGTCCTTCTCCTTAGCTGACAGTATCATGTACTACCAGGCAGTCTCCCATCCAAGGGCCAACCAGGCTGACCCTGCTTAGCTTCGAAGATCAGGCGAGGTCCAATGCTAGGGTGCTATGCCTGCAGACATTAATACCAAGGGAGATTTTAAAAATGAAGATCCAAAGAAGAAGGCAAATCTGATTTTTCATGCTTAGTTTTGCTGCAGGGTAGACTGTTGCAGGGAAATACAGCTGGACAAGAGGGATGTATGTTCTCATGGTAATAAATGGTTGGAAACACAACAATATCTGGGTTTTCAGATTCTTTTTGACATCTCTGTATGTAGGGCTCCTTTCCTCTAGGCATACAAGAGCAGTTCTTGAATGAGGGTTTTGTAACTTGTTCTAAGAGAGGGACATAAAAATATTTTAATTTTTTCTAAAAATAAGAAAGATAAGGATAATTTGAGGCAACACATGACTTAAGGAGGCAAACATCATTTGGGAAATTTAAGTCATTCCCATCTATGATTATTCTTCAAGTATGAGGTTATAACATAGCTACCAGATGTTGAATTCCCTTTCAGTTAAGCTGTTAGGTCCCTATCATACTCCCAAACATTGGATTTAGAATGAATGATATTATGTTACACTTGCCCATCACTAGCTCTTAGAAAGGCTGCACATTCATATTGTCATACTTCAACCACCAGAGGGCTCCTTCTACAAAGACATTTGCGACTGAAATATCAAGTGGGTGCTTTTATGGACACAACTCTACCACAGGTGGCAGACTGGATACCAAAAGGTAATTGGGAATATTAAGTTTCTCTCAAGTATTTAAAATGAAACACAAGTTGAATTTTTCACTTATCAGTAGGTAGATGGAACATGAGAAAAAAGAAAGAAAGCAGATAAGCAAATGGAAAAAAATAAATGTTACTAATAAGCAACACAGTCATGTAGGCCCAGTGCCCTAGTCTACTCTCACTAGATCTCAGCCATTTGCTGATTTTTGTTGAGACAGAGGACAGATTGGATGTTCAGATATTCTTGGGTGCATATAGACATAAATACTTTTAAAAAACTTACATTAAATATGTTTGAATAAACTTTGTATGGATTATACAAATTTAGGCTTATCTAACTTAATGCCTCTATGCTTTTATTTATAGCATCTCTTCTGCATTTGTAGGTCAAATGTATGGTTCTAATATGATATCATCAGCTTTATTACTTGGCTTGATTTTCAGAGTAACTAAACTCTTGAACAACACCTCATGTTGCAAATAACATGTCTGTTTTGTCTTCATATTGGATAAATTGAGCCATTGGATAGATAGGTTGATTGGATTAGCCTATCAGAGACTCATATTGCTAGCCAACTAGATTTGTTGGTGTTGTTGTTAGGCGCCATCTGTTGCGTCTGACTCATAGGTACCTTATGTACAACAGAATGAAACACTACCAGACTCTGTGCCATGCACATGATTTTTTTTGTTTAAGCTCATTGTTGCAGACACTCTGTCAATCCATATAGTTGATGATCTTCCTTTTGTTTAATGATCTACTACTATTCCAAACATGATGTCCTTCTCTAGGGATTGGTCCCTCCTGACATGTCTTTATGCACTACCATTCTACATCTGTGTGATGTTCTTTTGAGCTCCAACTTTATCAAAAAGTTCTTACAAAAGTTAGAAATAGTCTAAGTTATTAAGTTACCATGCAAACAAAATTTCTACAAATAAAAAGCTAAAGTAACTATGCAATTAAGAATGCCAACATGACAATGAGCTGGGATTGGTATTGTAGTTATTTATTTTACCATCTTAGCCTTTTGGGATTTCCATTTTTTGAAAGTACTTTAAACATAGCATTTTTGGCCTTAACAAACATAGCTATCCTTTAGAAATCAGCTCTATTGGGCACAGAATCAAAACGAAATTTCTCCACAGTGCAACTGGGCTACATTGTTTAAGGCAAGTTGGATAGGAAAAGGAACATTACTTATATGAAGTAATATAAAGATCATGAGATATGTTCCAAATAATGTAGGAGTTTTTCTCAATAATAATTTTCACTGTAATTAATGTCAGTGGGTGTTGTTTTTAGAGTTGTAGATCGCTGGCCTGAAGTAGCATTTCAGAGTAGGAAGACACATGCCAGAAAGAAAGAATTTAACCTTAATCATTAATATTGTTTGTGCCCTCTGCACTACATAGATGAACAACAGTTCTTGATTTTTTTTCCCTCTCCTGTTCTGCTAAACAATGACCTCTATAACCTGAAAGAAAATTAGTAGTGTATAAGAAAAACATTTTTTAATGATCCTGAGAAAAAGGTTAATTACCTTAACAGCTAGAAACTGTGCATTTCTTACCCAAACTGCTTCTTAATTCTGTTTCCTGCTATACTTTGTTTATCAGATATTTACATCTCAAATGACTCTTTAAGAAAAAAGAATTTGGGGCCGGGCGTGGTGGCGCACTCCTGTAATCCCAGCGGCTTGGGAGGTGGAGGTGGGAGGATAGCAAGTTTGAGACCAGAGGCAGTCTGCGTAATTTAGCAAGACCCTGTCTCAAGAAAACTAAAAAAAATTAATGGGCTGAGGTGCAGCTCAGTGGTCCAGCACTTGCAGAGCATGCAGGTGCAAGGCTCTGGGTTCAACCCCCAGTACCGCAAAAAAAAAAGAAAAAAGAAAAAAGAAAAAAGAACTTAAATAACTGGCCTTTTCATGGTTTAGACTTTGGTAGATTTTTTTTCTTTTTTTCTCATACAAAATAAAATCCATGATATTTGCAAAGTATGTTGATGCTCTTTTTGTATTTATTTTAAATATGAATATACATGTAAATCTGTCTATAAAAAGTTGTCACTTGTGTTTTATTTAATCAATACCACTTATTCAATTGGTAAAATATTAAAGATAAGATGTAGTATTTTATTTTCATTTCCAATTGCTTGTTTATCCTTAACATTGTCTTTAAAAATGTTGATTCTAATGGATTTTTTCCTTCATTACATTATACGAATCTCTAATAGCAGAAAGGAAATAAAGGAAATAAAATTTTTCAAGTACCTATACATATCTACAAACTATATATTAGGCAGTTTTGCCAGAAAAAGTATTTTGAGCATTCAATCTTTGTCTTCACAGATAAACCAAACTTCCTACCCTTTGGTGACAAAAAGTGACTAGGCCTTTTGTTGAAAATTCCTTTGACTTAGAATCCAGTTTACCTCTCTCTCTCTCTCTCTCTCTCTTTTTTTTTTTTTTTTGGCTCTCAGTTTTATATTTCTATTTCTTGTTTTCTCAAAGGCATTTTCTATGATTTTTTTAAAAAAACTAAATATCCATTCATTCAACTATATTAGCTTCCTAGGTAAAGATTATTATTACATCACACAAAATTGTAAATTTGAGAGTAGACTCAGTGAATCATTTTGTTCTAAGTTCTATGTATTTTCAACCATCTAACATTTGTAGTTTTCCAAAAGTTTTCACATTGGCACTATGAGGAAAAAATTTCTGGAAAGTTGATTGCATATTTCAGTTTTAGTGTAGTTTTCATTATTAATCAATTAATCAATTGCCATCAGTTATTATTCCCAAATATCTGTTGAACACAAATCATAGTATGACACTACATTAGGCATCAAGTATGTGTATTGATATGAGAGTGAATTCTTATTTCCTTTGGACTTATATGTGATTTGGGGACATTGGGTATATTGATAGAAGTATAAATAAATTTAAGATAACATGATACAGAATAGAAAATGCAATCTATGAAAGTTCAGAGGTGGTATAGTTTGTTGTTGTTAGGTGCCCTCAAGTTATGTTTGACTCATAGCAACCCTTATAGGGTTTTCAACAGCTGATTGTTTTGAGATTGGTTGGGAATGGATTACCGAGTTCTTCTCCAACTTTTGCAGTGCTGGACACCAGTCTCTGGACCTCAGAGAATACAGAGCAGCACTCTGTAGTCTCTGAGCTAAATCCCAGCTCATGGTGGAGTTTAGGGAGATGATTCTCCACGAGTCTATTGTATTTCTGCACAAGCAGAGGGACTAATTCTCTTTTCCAGATCATTATTTTTTGTGTGAATATTTATATAATAAGTGGTATAGGAGACAGAGAAGGCATGCCCCTCAGAGGAAAGGGCAGGTTTGTGCATGCCTTAGTGTGATAATATTTGCCTCCAAGCAAAGATGGCAGATTTTTTGGCAGTCTATTATAAAAACCTGAGATTTCCTAAACTCAGGCTTTCTGAGCTTTTTTGCAAACCCAGTGAGTATAAAGCATTCACCTGAACCACTTCATCATGTAGAACTAAGTAATAAGAGAGCTGTCAAGAATATGAAGCCCATACAGCTTTTTGTGTCATGTGTAACCTAATCCTACATCCTGACCCAGAAGTCTTGTGTTTTCTACCAGAATCGATGAAATTAGGACAGAGTCTCTTCTTGGCTTGCAAGTAGGGAAAAATTTCAAACCCTTCACAGTCCTTACAAAGGCTTATTTTATAGGAAATAATCAGAATGTCTTGATGATATATTTGTAGGTAAATCTTTCACAGATTTGTCACATTCCTGGTCATGGATAATTTTCAATTACCTAGAATTTAAAATTCTTTCAAATCCTGTATAACAAGAAGGTGGGGATGGTATAGGTAAAAGGTATAATTAGCTAATTTTTCTTGTGAGGGTAAACATAACAGTGCACTCATACACGCACAAAAAAGTTAGGTAATGGCAACATATATTTGATTTGCTATTTCACTTGGTTTATCCTAGTATAACCCAGTATGACAAATTTCTTATTTTATTTTATTTTTTTGCTCAAAACATTTTATTGATGGTAATTTTTCAGTTGGAAATCATTTTTGGAAATTAGATTGTTTCTCCATACATTTATTCTCCAATTGGATATTTGACAAGCAGTGTTAGTTATCATCATCTTGTTTCTGTACAGAAATGTAAGTAGCATAGCTTTGAAATTGTGGAAGTTAGTACTGAAGCAAGCTGCCTATTAAGAGATTTAATCATGGGAGTGCTTATGTTCAATAAAAGTTATCAAAAGGCATTATCATAATGAGGAACTTCAGTACTCCTCAAGTACAGCACCTTCTGAATTAATCGGAGCTATTTTGAATGACAATGCAACCCTAAATTAGGTTTCTCTTTTGCTAAAAAAATTTAAAGCACAATCAGTTACTATTCTCTGCTTGTTTCTAATTTCTACAATGCTGCCTTGATTTGGTAAACCTACAGAAATCATGTCTTTTCTCTACTCATTTTTCCTATTTTAATGTCACTTTACATTAGTTTTACTTCTTTTCCCTATAGGGCTGCCTTACGAAACCAACTAGCACTGGTAATGATTCTTCATGGTGGAACCCAGCAAATGCTATTGCCATTTCTCTCAAGCCAGACTACTCTTATAAACAAGCTGCCTCCATTTAGTGAAAACAAAAGGTGAAAGATACTGAAAGAGGAGATCATGCATATCTTAAAATAACAACAGCCATATGATAGTTTCAGGCCTGAGCTTGAAGATAATTTGCATATATCCCATTAAGCTTGCCTGAGCTCCACTTTCAAATCTTGATGTTGCCAGTCAGTTTGCAGAGGTCAATAATATCTTTCTCTAAGTGCAAGTTTTCTTATAATTGTACCTCAATAACTGACAATTGGCAAGAAAGGAAAGAAAGAAAGAAAGAAAGAAAGAAAGAAAGGAAGGAAGAAAGAAAGAAAAAAAGAAAGGAAGGAAAGAAAGAGGAAGGAAGGAAGGAAGGGAGGGAGGGAGGGAGGGAGAGAGGTAGGGAGGGAGAGAAAGAAAGAAAAGGATTGAGAGAAAGAAACAAAAAATAAAGAAAGAAAGAGAAAGAAAGAAAGAAAAGGGAAGAAGAAAGAGAAAAAGAAAGAGAAAGGGGAGTGTTTGTTGCAGGAAAGCATCAATATATGGCATTTTGTAGAAAGTATTACTCTGGGAAAACTGCTATTTTAGACCATTAGCATCAAGTAAAGGTTTCAGATGAGAAATTCAATTAGGGAGGAGTTGACTAAATGATCTAAAATAGTTTGCATTAGAAACAATGTACAAACATGAAGTTCATTAAATGGCACTATCAATGAGATCACCTTTTAGTAACATAATCAATTTACTGGTCTTTGAATAGAAATGGTGGTCAGACTAAATTAGATTTAATGTACATTGACCAAGTGATTTACAGTATCTAGAGTTACAGTATCTCAGAATAAAGAATGATGATTTTCAGGCATTCCTAGAGTGAAGAGATGAATAAATCATAAAAAGGGGCAAACAAGGTGAGGAAATTTGTCTTTTGTTTGCTTCCAAATTTTATATTAGTTTCTTTTCCTCATGTCTGCAAAAATGTCAGACTACTCAGTTTCCTGTGAGCCCCATACATACCATGGACTTGAGTGTTACATTGGAAAATTGATATTCCATTTACATTCCCACCAAAGTCTTTGAGGTTTGTATTGCTGAATTCCTACGGACACGGGATATGCAAACAGCATTATTACAATATGTTGAAAGTATTCATTGTAGGTTAGGAAGGAAAGCCTGAAGATTCAAAGATAGGGCAAGCAAAAAAGTTGAAATTTATTACAAATGCACCTAAATCCTTCATTTTTCAACTATTTTCTTAATTTCTGAGATATGAATGAAATAATAGTGATAAGGGTCTTATCTGGATGGTGGCTAAATGTGTCATATTTTAATATATTTTTCAATAATGTATATGTTTTCCCCCATGAGAAGTTACCTATTTATATGAGATTTGTTGATATCTGTCACAACCACATCCTACATTTCTACTTTCACTATAAATGTCTGGCTTTTTAATGATTTGAGGAGAGAATTTTGGAGGACCACTAGAAGTCTGTTTGATATGTTTATGCTCAATACTGTCATTAGGACAAATCTGTTTTTTTATATTTCAACAGCAATTGGTACTATGAAGACTCAGAACACGTTACATATCAGAAAATCTAATAAACACAATAGTTACTACCAAATAAAACATCTCCTTCAATGGAGAATACTTTTAAAACATACTTTTGTTTTACATATATTCTTTAAAGACCCTTTGAACTACAATACCTGCCAGAATTGACTGCTATTCAGTAAGGCAGAGCTAGGGGGTGCTATAACCTTACAGCTGAATGAAATCCAGCCCCTTGAACTGAAAACAAGATGGTTTTTCAGCCTTTCCTCAGGAAAGATAGGACGTACATGTGCTTGGATGTGCATACGTACATAAGTTTCTGTCCACCTTGGTAAGGTCCAAGAAAGAAGAAATTTGATTAAGAATATTTATAAATTCTGTTTATTCCATATGTATAACTGGTATTCCATATGTATAACTGATACTTCAAATCATTCAAAATTTTATCACATGTGGATTTCATAATTTAGTACAACCACTGAAGTCATTTTTTCTTTAAATAAATCATTTAATTTTTCAACAAATTTTAAGACAGGAAGTTGTAGAGATAGTTGAAATTCTGGATAGTGAAGCATGCCAATTAAGAATTTTACTATATAATTTTTTATAATTAAGCAGATATTGTTTTAAGTCAGTACAAGAATATTGTATGTTGGAGAGTTGTAAAAGTTGATTCCACTAATTAATTTCTAATTTTTGTATATGTTAAGAAATTAAATATTTTGGTGAAGATTAAGGCTTTATTAAGTTAGAACATATTGTAACTAATGTTGAGCCACTATTATTGCTTTTACATCCTCAGAAGTACTGATAGCCTTTAGAAATCTTAATATTTTATTTTAATATTTATATGATGGGACTTTCTTTTGCCTACTAATGAATTTAAGAAGAGATATTCCAGAAGAGCCTATGTAATAAAATTTATTTGTGTATAAGATATTTTATAAGATGCAGTTTTGGAGTTCATTAAGGAGCTTGGTCCGGGGATTTTCTTTATGATATATTTGAAATTTTTTGATATGCTATTTTTTTTTAATTTTTATTTGTTTATTTATTTTTTGGGGAGGTACTGGACCTCGAAATGAGAGCCTCACACTCACATGCTTTGCAAGTGCAGTACCATTGAGCTGCACCCCCAGCCCTTTTTTTTTTTTTTTTTTTAACTTTTTGAGACAGGGTTTTGCTAATTTATGCAGACTGCCTCTGGTCTGGTATTTGCAATCCTCCTAACCCTGCCTCCAGGAGTTGCTGGGATTATAGGCATGCCACCGCGCCCACATTTAAGAGGGTTTTAAGAAATGAATTCAGAATCTTATTTGAATCATCCCCATCTCCCAACTTCTCAAGACAAGTTCTTGAAACGAAACTTTGGTGAGGAACAAAGCATTTGGGGGTTTTTAGAAACTGATTTTAGAAAAATGTGTTAATCTCTGCACTATCCAGACCCTGTGTATATGGAAAGACTGAAACTCAGTGCTGATCCATACAAAGTGTGATCTCACTTTTCCCTCATTCTGATCATAAAATGTGGACCCCCAAATAGTCTTAATTTCACAAACATTGGGAAACTATTCCTCCAGTTCCTTTGCTTGATCATTAAGTAAGTTACATGGTGCTAAAATGCTTTCATGTGTGGGAAACACATGAACCAACTCCTGTCTGTAAAGTATGTTTAGTGCTTCTGAGAGGAAGGTTGTTTTGTACATCAGCAACTGCTTTCACTTATGGGGAAGCTTCTCTTAAATCCAGAATTTTGGAGGTAGTTATCTAATGAATTGATTCAGCAAATAGCTAACATGAACTTAATCCAGTAACTGGGCAACAATTATGGAGACAGGCTGATGTCTGTCATAATGGAACCCCTGTTTTAGTGGAAAAAATAAAGAATTAGAGAGACAATTTACAATGTTTGACTAAATGAAATATGCCAAGTAGATGATGTTAATGTACTTCAAAGGAAGATTTCCTAACTTGTCCTCCTTATCATCAGAGTTGTATCATCAGAAAAAGAAACAAATATGTTGAGCACAACAGTTGGAATCACGTTAAATTAACACTAAGGTCTTGATTTAATTAAGAAGTACCATTAGATTATAGATTCCAACTGAACTCAGGGCTGAGTAGTTATATTTTGAATTGTCTTAAATGCTTTTTGCACCTTGCATGGCTTTGAAAATTATAGCATAGAAAAGGATGTCAATAAATGCTTTTCAACTAATTATTTGTAGCTGAAATAATGGTGTTAAATGATGTTTTCCTGGTTAACATTTAAAATAATCACTTAAAAATATCAAATATATAAACCTCTAAGGAATCAAGGTCATCTTAAAATTTGTTTTTCTGACTCATAAGTGCCTTTTAAAATATATATGTAGTTATTTACATATGGTGTTTGTCAGTGGGTGTATGTATTTACTGAAGTCTGTGTGAAAGTGATTTAGGAGGCCAGGGAGTGCGCCCTTTTTCCTGTGCAATCTTTAGAGCTATTCATATCTTGCCAGTCAAACTGTGATGGATGAGTTCAGGAACTGAACCATATCCCTCACTGGGAGAACATTCCCCTTTGTCAGAAGTATCTCCAAGAATCCCCGTTATCCTGTAATATAAAAGACTATTGAAATTACTTATAATTTTTGCCGTAGATAATGAAAACTTCTTTTTCAGTTTATAAGTTACTTAATAGCAAAATATTGTGTATTCCAAATGCCCATTCATGGCGTACAGTTACTATATGGCTCAGATAATATTAACATTATAGCCAAAAGAACTAATTGCCCCTTAATTATTATCAACATAATATAACAAATTCACCTAGTGGATATAATATTTATACGACTGAAAAAGTCTCAGAGAAGACAAAGACAATTATGACAGAAAGAAAGTTTGTTTTTTTAACACTGAATTGTTTCTGAGCACACATACAAACCCATGTGAACCCATATGTAATACATAGACACAGTTCAGTCAGTGTTAGCATGTATTTAAGTGATTCCTTAAAAATAAGGGGGTGTTTGATTATTTCATTACCAAATCAGTGCTGCTGTGTGCTCCATTTTATTATGTTATAATGAAACAATAATGAAATACCAGATCCCACATATACTTTAAAGTCCCCACAGATGCCTCTAAAATAGGTAAGTGCCCAGTAGAACAAATATGCCTAGTTCAAGTAGACAAATTTAATCAATAGGAAAATTATAAACTATCAGCAATAACTATTTTGAAATTATTGTAAAACAAGTTGTATACTGAGCTATTCCCAGTTCAGGTATTCTTTTCCTAAGATGTAGAGGTCAGCTAACACTAAAATTGACATCTTTATCTAAGATGATTGTGTGATGGTTAATAGCAAAATCAGCATTATTTCTTATTTCACAGAATTTATCAGATATTAAGATGCTATGTCTGGGTGACCTGATTATGACCTCATTAATTGCTTCTAAAGATAAATATAAGCCATTTAGGAAAGAA
>VMDO01035712.1:0-15814 GCA_007922755.1 Pedetes capensis
ATATGCTCTTCCTGCATTTCTATATAAAACAATCTTTATTTTAGAAATAATAAGCACAATATAATAAAAATTTCAGTTGTGTGAGTTTACTTTGCAACTGAGATATTAGAAACCAAATATTTGTTCTCAGTTTTTAAATATTTTACTCCTAACCATCTGGGAAATTGGAAATTCTTGAACCATTGGGCAAGGTGACAGCTAAGGTTGCTGAAAATTTGGAGAATCTTTTACTCCATGACATATTGGATTTCATTATTCTAAACAACATATGTTGTTGTTGTTAAGTGCCGTCCAGTTATGTCTGACTCATAGCGACCTTCATTAGGTTTTCAATGGCGGATTTTTTTTTTTTTTTCGGGATTGCTTCAGGAGTGGATTGCCACATCTTTCTTCTGTTTTTGCTGCTCTGAGGATTGAACCTGGGTTCTCAGAGGAAGTGGAGCAGCACTCTAACAACTGAGCTAACCCCCAGCCCAAACAACATATGTTGTTGTTATTACTGTTTGTAGACTAATTATTAAGTTCCAAACATTATGATAGCATATTTTCTACATCACTTCAAATTCTACTAAAAATTGATATGTATTATTTCCACCATTTCATAATCAATGAAGTAGAAACATTGCAATTTTGTAACTTGTGATTTGTTTTTACATACTGCTAAAACTTGAAGCAATGATTCCACTACAGATTTTTAGGACATTAGTCTGCTCTTTTCCATTAACATACAGTATTTTTTGTTTGTTTTTGTGGTACTGGAGAGTTGAATCCAGGACCTTGCACAAATTTGGCAAGTGCTCTACCACTGAGCTGTACCCTTAGTTTTTTTAATTTTTTATCTTGAGACAGGGTCTTGCTAAGTACACAGGCTGCCTCTGACCTTGAACTTGTGAACCTCCTGCCTCTACCTCCCAAGTCACTGGGTTTATAGGTGTAAGCCACCATGCCAGGCTGACATATTGTCTTTATTTAGTTTTTAAAGTGCAAAACTTTTCTGTAAGCATGTACTATCCTTGTTGTAACATTTATAAAAGTCTACTTATAATGAAATAGTCATTCATCTTTTCAATTAGAACGATAATGGTTGTAGAAAGAAAATTTGAGGGAGGGAATTTTTCAGACATAAGAGTTTGCAATTACTCAAGCTTGAGGTAATTTGATGTTCTCTGATAATGTAATCCAAAACACATTCTCGCTAATGAACCTAATTTTTACCTAATTACTTATGAGAAGACTGAGCATTATTTGGGAAAACATAAAGTTCTAGAATCTTGTATGTAAAAGAATTCCAAAGTCTTTACAAAAAACTGATATAACTAATAAATTAAATCAGTAAATTTGTAGAATATGCAATCAACATAAAAATCACAAGTATTTTCCCAATAATATTATTTTATTGGTAACTTTTAGTGTACAACTTAATGAGTCTCATTATAAGATTTTATTTATTCATTTGTTTGTTTGTTTATTTTGCGGTACTGGGGCTTGAACCCAGGGCCTCGCGCTTGCATGCTTTGCAAGTGCTGGACCACTGAGCTGCATCCCCAGCCCATTTTTTTTACTTTTTGAGACAAGGTCTTACTAAGTTATGGAGAATACCTCTGGTCTCAAACTTGCGATCCTCTTGCCTCCGTCTCCTGAGCTGCTGGGATTACAGGCATGCTCCACCGCGCCCGGCTCTCATTATGAGATTTCTATACATGGCTATCATTGTACATTGTTCATATTCACCTCCCCTATTACCCAATCATGAGCCCCCCTCCCTCCCTGCCAATGGTTTCCTTTCTACTTGTATGTCTTCTTTGTGTGTGTGTATGTATGTATGTATGTATCTATCTATCTATCTATCTATCTATCTCTCCCAATTTTGCCTTAGGGGGAAAGTACATGATACTTCCTTTCCTTGCTCCCATTACTCTATTTTCTTGGGTCTCCTCCTTCTCTTGCTTCCCTACATAGGCCCAATCAGCTTTCATGAGTTATATATTTTAATATTGAATATAAATTGAAGTCTAAAGTCCACATATAAGAGAAAACATCGATGTTTATCTTTTGAGGCCCATGTTATTTCACTTAAAAATGATAATCTCTAATTCCATCCATTTTCCAGCAAATGCTATGATTTTTTCACTCTTTATGTCATTGTGTATGTACTCCACAGTTTCCTTATCCATTCATCTGCTGATGGACACTTAATTTGATTCCATACCTTGGCTACAATGAATAGCACCAATATAAACATTGATGAGCAAGTATCTCTGTGGTATGTTGACTTATATTCCTTTGGGTATATACCCAAGAGTGGTATTACTGGATCATGTGATGATTATATTTTTAGTTCTTTGTAGAACCTCTATATTGATTTCCATAATAGCTGTACCAAACTTCATTCCCACCAGCAGTTAGTAGAGTTTGATTCTCCCTACATCCTCATTAGCATTTGTTGTTGTTTGTTTTGTTGATGCTAGCTATTCTAAGTGGGGTGAGATGCTATCTCAGTGTATTAATTTTCATTTCCATGATGACTAAGGATGTTGAACATTTTTTCATATAATTGTTGGCTCTTTGCATTTCTTCTTTGAAGAACTGTCTGCTCAGTCCATTTGCCCATTTTTGATTGGATAATTCACTTTTTTAATACTTAATTTTTTGATATCTTTATAAATTCTAGATATTAATCTCATGTCTGATGCATAGCTGGCAAAGATTTTCTCCCATTGTGTATGCTCTCTCTTCACTCTGATAATTGTGTCATTTGATGTGCATAAACTTTTTAATTTCATGCAATCCCTTTTCTCAATTCTTGCTATTATTTCCTGTGCTATTGGGGTCCTATTCAGAAATTCCTGGCTTATGCTTATATCTTAAAGTATTTTCCTTATATATTCCTCTAGCAGTTCCACAGTTTTAGGTCTTACATTAAAGTGTTTGATCCATTTTGAACTGATGCTTGTACAAGGTAAATGAAGGGTATCTAATTTAAATCTTCTACATGAAGATATCCAGTTCTCCTAGCTCCATTTGTTGAAGAGGCTATCCTTTCTCCAAATTATACTTTTAAAAGCTTTGTCAAATATCAGTGGCTGTAGCTGCATCGGTTTACTTCTGGGTAATCTATTCTGTTCCAATGGCCTATATTGAGTAACTATGTGAGCTGATATATATGTTAATTTGTTTCATCATAGTGACCTTTTTTTCTATCTACCTATATGTGTGTATACTTTAAATGTACACAATAAAACTCATTTTAAATATCATAGTTTTATTTGACTCATTAAGCAGTATATTACTTCATTTTCTGTAACTTAGTAACATTATAAGTTCTACTGCATTACTGTACATCAACACTATAATTTCCATAGCATTACCTATCCCAATGTGCTTGTTTTCCTACTAAATAGCACTTATGTTCTAGGTTATGGAATAATGTATATTTAAAAATTTGTATTTAGCTTTCAATACAAGTTATACATTAAATAACTATTTTGAATACATGGATCATACAAAAGCTTCATGTTTTTTAAAAGATTTTTATATTAAGTGTAGACTATTCTCTCAGAGCTTTAAATACCAACCTCAGTTCTAATTCAATTCACTGAATATTTATTGTACACACACACTGAATGGAAGTCAACAGGTTAACTGACTGGAATTAGGAGTGGGAAAGTATGAAAAATAGCTGAAGGAGAGGGAGGGGGCCATCAAGAATAGCTTTTCTCTTCTCTCTTCTTTAACACTTCATGCACTGATGAACGTAGTGAGATCTCCCAATAGACACCCAATAATACAATATTCGAATAAACACAACATGGGAATCTTTTTATGGCAATAGAAAATTTACCCTCAGAAAGCTGTATGGAGAAGACTTCTATGGCTTTCTTTCAGAGAAGCTGAAATTAATCTTTTACGAGAAAAATAGGATATGCAAAATCTCATCAGATGAACTTCTTAGCATCAAAAGGATGGATATTTTCAGCATATAATCTCTTTCAGTGGTCTGAGTACAACAGATGAGCACTTTTTGCTTTAGCTGCACTCTGAGAATATTTCTTTCCTATGAACCTGAAAATTATGACTCAAGTTTTTCTTTGAGCAACTATCATTTGTCCAGTTTTATTACTCTCTACTTTATATTTAAGTTATGTAATGTATAGATTTGATTTTCTGCACTTTATACCACAACCAATCCTCAAGACAAATGTTCCATCCAATTCCTTCTCTTAATCTGCAGAATTTACTGACCAGAAAAGAGAAAATGTTATTAGACTTGAAGAGTAGGAGGGATCATTTTAAATTTTTGACATATTTTAAGTGATATTCCAACTGCAGCATTTTAATAAAAGGATTATCACATATAAATTGCAACTCCCTTTAAAGGTGAAATGAAACATGTTACTGTCAAATGTATATGACTATCTTATGATGAATTTTTACTTAAAACCTTATGTTTAAGACAAAAATTGTTCCTACAAACAAAGACATTTTACAATGATAATGTGATGAATCTGTGAAGAAGACAGAAATTATAACTATATACTTGCCTACTAACAAACCTCAAAATGCACAAAGGTAATACTGACATAAAGACAACACAGACTCTTCAATAATAACAATTATTGAATGGTTTGATATCCTAATTTCATTAGTAGATAAAATAAATAAATATAACATCAAAAAGGAAATAGTCACATACCATAGTGTTCACTTGTAATCTCAGGGACTCAGGAGGCTGGTGCAGGAGCATCATGAGTTTGATCCCAGAGGCAACTTGTGCAACTTACTGAAGTTCTGTCTCAAAGTAAAAAAATTAAAAAGGGGTTGGGGATGCAGCTCAGTGGTAGAACATTTGCCTAGCATTCATGAGGCCCTGGGTTCAATCCTCAGTACTTCAAAAAAAGAGGAAATAAAAGATTCAGACTATGATAAAGACCAACTAGACCTAAGAGATATCTGTAGAATACTCAGTAACAGCAGAATATACATTCTTCTCAAGTGCACTTGGATCATTCTCTTGGAGAGACTGTATGTTACCTCATGAAGCAAGCCATAGTAAATGTAAAAGAACTATAATAATACAAATATATTCTCCAAGTACAAGGGAATAAAATTAGAATTCAATACATAAAGAAAAACTAGAGGATTCAAAAATGTTTAAAATTTTCTAGGCATCATAGCACATACCTATAATACCAACTACTTGGGAGATTAAGGCAGGGGGATCATAGGTTTGAGGACAGAGGGAGCCTGTGCAATTTAGAGAGACTTTGACTCAGAGTAAAAATATAAAAAGGGCTGGGGGTGCAGCACAGTGTTAGAGAGTTTACTTTGCATGTGTGAGTCTCTGAGTTCAACACCCAGTATTGCAAGTAAAGTGTAAAAATTAAATAGCACTCTTCTTAGTAATTAATGGACTTAAGGTAAACTCAAAAAAGAATTCATAAAATAATTTGAGATGAGTGAAAATGTAAATGCAACATACCAAAACTTATGGGATGCAATGGAAACAGTTCTCAGCTGAGAAATTTATAGCTGTATGTGCCTATATGAAAAAAGAAAGCTCTCAAACAAAACATGACTTCACACTCTAAGGAAGTATGAAAAGAAGAGCAAGCTAAACCTGAAGCTAGCAGAAGAAAGTAAATTCAACTGACTCAAGAAGAAATAAAAATCTAAATAAGTCTGTTGTTTAAATTAGTAATCAAAAGATTTCCAATGAACAAAAAGGCCAGGAGCAGACAGCTCCCTGCTGAATTCTACCAAGCATTTCAAAAATTAACAATTCTTTACAAAATCTTCCAATATATTGAAGAGAAAGAAATATTTCCCTAATCATTCTATAAGAACATTATTCTTCCTTAATAAAGTATTAGCAAATCACATGAAGCACCATATACAAAACAATATACAGCATAACCAAGTGAGACTAAAGGTTGATTGTTGTTGTTTGAAAAGTTGATTAAATGTATGAAAGTATATCAGTGTATTATACAACATTAGTAGAATAATCGACAAAACCTGCATGATCATCTCAGTAGACACAAGAAAATCATTTGAAAACAATCCAACATGTTTTATCATAAACACTCAGCAAAGTAGGAATAGAAGTATCTACCTCAATGTGATAAAGAGCATCTATGAAAAATTCACAGCTCACATAATTAATATAAAGAAATAAAAACTTTCCCTCTAATATCACGAAAAGGGAAGTAATTTCTCTTTGTCACTTTTACTCAACATTGTGCTAGAGGTTCAAGCCGGTGCAAGTTGTTGTAGGTGCCATCTAGTCAGGTCCAACTCATAGCAGCCCTATGTGCAACAGAAGGAAGCACTATCTGGCACTGTTCTATTCCTGGCACTATTGTTAATACTTCTCTGCTATTCATAGGGTCTTTTAGGCAAGGAAAATATATAAAAGACATCCATATTGGAAATTAAATTTAAAAATATTTTTAGTTGCAGATGATATGATGTTACAAGTAGAAAATCCTAAGGAATACACACACACACTACAACTAAGTATTTCAGCAAGGTTACAGGATACCTTATAAATGGAAAAAGCAATTGTTTTTCAAGTCACATGCAATAAAAATTTTAAAAATGAACTAAAGGAAAAATTCCATTTATATTGTCTATCAAAAATAATAAAGTATTTAGGAATTAAAATCAGTGTGAGACATGTACAACGAAACTACAAAATATCTTTAAATTGAAGAAATACTAAATACCACAAATATCACAAGTGGAAAGACATCTTCTTTGCATGGATTGAAATAATCCATATTGCTAAAAGGAAACATTCTATAAATTGATAACAAAATCAGAGCAATCCTTGTTAAAATCCCAGCTGGACAATTTTTGTTTTCAGAAATTAACAAACCATTCTTAAAATTTGCATGGAAGTACAAGGGACCCAGAATATCTAAGGCAATCCTGAGAAAGAACAGATTTGGAGGACTCACACTTTCAGATTTTATAATTTACCACAAATTTACAGTAGTCCAAGCAGTGTGCTACTGGCATAAGGATAGATGGGTAGATCAATGGAAGCGAATTGAGAATGCAGAAATGAACCCTCATATTTAAAATTAGTTAATTTGCACCAAGAGTACCAAACAAATGTAATGGAGAAAGAATAAATTTTATGATTAGGTTAGGTACCCACAAGTCCATGTCCGACTCATAGTGACCATGTATACAACAGGTGAAACAGTATTGTTGTGCTTCTCTGCTATTCATAGGGTTTTCAATCACTGATTGTTTTTTGGGAGTGGCTTGCCTGGTCCTTTTCCCAAGCCTACAGCACCTAGTGTTCCTAGGCAGTCTCCCATCCAAGTACTAACCAGGCCTGACCCTGCTTAGCTTCCAAGATCTGATGGGATTGGACGCCACAGTGGTATGGCTGCAGGCAATTTTATGATAAATAACTAGATATCTGATATCTATATGCAAAATAATGAAGTTGGACCCCTACCATAAACCATATACAAAAATTAGCTCAAAATGGAGTAAAGACCTAAATATAAGGACTAAAACTATAATTCTTAAAAAAGAATAATGGCATAATTATTTGTGACATTGGATCAAGCAATGGTTTCTTCAACATGATAGAAATAGTAAAAAATAGAAAAAATAATTGTATATAGAGCTACCTAGAAATTAAAAACATATATTTAAAAGAGACTATGATGAAAGTGGGCTGGGATTTAGCTCAGTTGGTAGAGCACTGCGCTGCAGTCTCTAAGGTCCCGAGTTCAATTCCCAGTACCTTAAAAATGGGAGAAGGGCCTGGCAATCCACTCCCAAGGAAATCCCGAAACAGTCAGCCATTGAAAACCCTATGAGGGTTGTTATGAGTCGGATATCAATTCAATGGCATCTAACAACAACAACAACATAATGAATATATAATGATTTCTTACAACTCAACAATATAAAGACAAAACAACTTTAAAGTAATGTTGAATAAACATTTTTCTAAGTAAGTTATACAAAAGGTCAATAAGTATTTGAAAAGGTTCTTAACATTAGAGAATGCTAATTAAAACCACAATAAGGAACTACTTCACACCCACTAGGATAGCTATAACAAAAACAAAAGCAAACAAAAGAAAATAACAAGTTCTTCAAAGGATGCAGAGAAATAAGAATCCTCTTGAATTGATGGTGGGAATGTGAAGTGATTCATTCAATGGCGAAATCAGTTTAGTGGTTCCTCAAAAAGGTTAACATTGTCCTACCAAAAGATGCAGGAATTCTCCTCCTCGGAATATGCACAAAAGAGTTGAAGACATACATCTATACAAAAATTTGCACATGAATGATCATAAAATCATTATTCATAACAGTCAAGGAAGACAAACAATTCTAATGTTCAACAGATGAAAAGGATAAATTATGGCTGTAGTACCACACTGCTATCCGATCTTACCAAATCTTGGAAGCTAAACAGGGTCAGGGCCTGGTTAGACCTTGGATAGGAGACCTCCTGGAAATACCATGTGTGGTAGGCTTGGGAGAAGGACCCAGCAGCCCACTCCTGAAACAATCAGCCATGGAAAACCCTATGAATATCAGAGAAGCCCTGACAATAGTGATGGACATGGCACAGTGTAGGGAAGTGTTTTGTTCTGTTGTACATAAGGTCACTATGAGTATGACCCAACTTGAAGGCACCTAACAACAATGATCATCAGATATAATTCTGGAATTTCTGGTAGCCAAGATAAAAAGAGAAACATTAAAGCAATGGTCCCCAGCCCCAAGGCTGTGGCCCAGTATGACTGTTAGGAATCAGGCTGCACAACAGGTGATCGACAGGTGAATGACAAAATTTCATCTGTGTTTACAGCTGCTCCCCATCACTTACATTACCACCTGAGCTCTGCGTCTGGTCTGTGGAAAATTTGTCTTCCATGCAACTGGTCCCTGGTGCCAAAAACCTTGGGGACTGCTGCATTAAAAGTTATTATAGTTATAATCAAATATAAGGAAACATATCTCTAATTAAGAGAGGAAAATATTTCTTGGATCCTCCTAAGAGGAATGATGGATCATTATGTTATGATGACAAAGTGTTAGAATACACATATACACATATATATGTATGTACACACACACACATACACACACATACATATGTATGTGTTTTTCACTCAAGTTGCTTAACTTTTTACTTAACAAGTTTTTGTACTTATACTTGCTAAGGGAGATTTTGATAGATGACATCAAGTAAGATTATGAGTGAGTACCAGGCAGAAAAACTCTTGAGAAGTTTGGTTTGTGCAGAAAACATCAGGATGAGTTAGGATGTTATGGTTTGAATATGAAACGTCTCCCACAGGCTCATGTGTTAAACACTTGGTCCACAGCTGGTCATGCTATTTTGGGAGGTGGTGGAAACTTCAGGAGGTGAGGCCTAGCTGAAGAGGAAAGGTCATTGGGACAAGCTTCCAAAATTATACCTGGTCCCTAGTCTCTTCCTCTTTGCTCTGCTTGCTGTCTACAGAGCTTCAGCTGCCATAATGTTCTGCCTCACCACAGGGCAAGAATCAGCAGAGCCAAGGACAATGGATTGAAACCTCTGAAACTGTGAGTAAAAATAAACCTCTTCTCTAAGTTCTTTATGTCAGGTTATTTTGTAACAGCAATGAAAACCCTAACACAGAGTATATGTATGTAACTGGGGCCCAGGTTAGGAATGTTGGTCTATTTGTTTCAGTATGCCCAACAGAGCTATGGTTCTCTGGCCTCCTATGGCATGAGGCACATGTCAGAGAGGTTAGGTAGGGCTTTCAGTAAAGCAGGTTCCCTGCGAAGAGTCAGTCACAAGCTCCAAATCTGTCATAAAGAGAGAAGACAAGGGCTCTCAAGTCTCATGATTAGGGTAGGAAAGAAGGAAGGAAGACCTGTCAGTGAGGAAACTTGAGTCCTTTGAAGTTTTGCCTTGGAAGAAGGAGAGATAGTTGAATCCAGGTTACTTTTAGTCTTTCCACTAAACGACCTCCCACTGTCTTTGTTCTTCAACCTGCTGTGCTGTATGTTTCTCTGGGAGATAACTGACTGTTGGATAAAATACATATTGTGTTCAGATATTCTCTTGAGGAGGTTGACTGGTTCTCAAAATTGAGGTCATCATATTGTTTCAGCAGTTCTTTGGAGTTGCCACTAAGGAAGACTTAGTACTCTATTGGGAACCAGGATTAAACTGTCATTCTCCTGGATAACTCAGCTTGGTGAATTCTTGTGGGAGGCTGATGGCCTTTCCCAGTGGGATGACTGCCATAAATATCAAAGGTTTACTTCAGGGATGGAATGAGGAAGCTGTGGAGGGCTACTCCTATGATGGTCTTTGCAGAGCTGATAAAAGGAGAGGACTTCAAGACTTCCGAGGTTTTAAAATAGATCCCTAATAGTCCCAAGCTTACACTAACATCATTTGTACTTCATTTTAAAACCTTAAAGGAAAAATCAGAAAAGTCTGCTGAAATTAAGAATACTAGAAGAAAAATGCATAAGCTACTAAAGATAAAGAGGGAGAATTTTTAAAAATTCAAAGCCAATTGCATATGGCATATTGGAAGTGAAATAGCATCAGCTCTGGGAGTAGACTGGGGATGGTGTTTAGCTCAATAGGTGGAGTGCTGTTCTGCACCCTCTAAAGTCCTGAATTCGATCTGCAGCATGGCAAAACAGGAGAAGAACCTAGCAGCCCATTCCCAAAACAATCCTGAAACAATGAGCCATTAAAAACCCTATGAATAGCAAAGAACACTGACACAGTGCCAGGCATGGCTTGGTTTTTGGGAGTGTTTCATTCTGTTGTGCATAGGGTGGCTCTGAGTTGGACCCAACTTGATGGCACCGAACAACAATGTGGAATTAGACTACTTGGGTTTGAATCCAAGCTACACATAATTTTATTATTAAACCCATAATGTCTTTGTAAAATGAAAACTATAACACCTATCACATAGACTTGGTTTGAAAATTATGTTGTTGTTGTCGTTAGGTGCCATTGAGTTGGTCCAACTCATAGTGACCCAATGGACAACAGGCAAAACCCTATTGTCAGTGCTCCTCTGCTATTCATAGGGTTTTCAAAGGCGAGTTGATTTTTGGGAGTGGGTTGCCGGGTCCTTTTCCCAATCCTACTGTACCTGGTGTTCCCAGGCAGTTTCCCATGCTAGTACTAACCAGGCCTGACCCTGATTAGCTTCGGAGACCTGATGGGATCGGATGCCATAGGGCTAAAGCTGCAGGCATGAGGATTATAAAATGCCTATAATGCCTACAACAAATGCCTACAACATATGATGATTATTAATAGTACTAGATGAGGAAAAAATTAACTAGTTACTGCAAGCAGGTAAGATAGGAAAGACTTATTCAGAAAAACACTCCACAATTACTAAATGAAGTTTTTGGTCTAAGGTAAAGCTTATTTGTATATATATTTGTGTGTATATATATATATATATATATATATATATATATACACACACACACACACACACATACATATATATATGTGTGTGTGTATCTATATCTATCTATCTATCTATCTATATATATATATATATAGATATATATATAGATAGATAGATATACACACACATACATACATATATATAATCACAGCATGTGTCAGCAGATCCACTACACTGTCCAAATGCAGAAGGCATCATTCACACCACATTCCATATAAATGACATCTTGTGGAGTTGTGCAATGCAGTGGTACTGGACATTTGGCACTATTCCATCTACTTTACACATATTACCTTAATATGATATTTATAATTACCCAAAGAGGTGTGTACTATTTTGCATACACTCTACATATGAAGAAAAATAGATGCAGAGAATATAAGTAGGTTATTCATGGTTCCATAGTGAGTGACAGAAAGTAGATTCAAATATAGCAAATCTAATCTTAGGGGGCATGATTATAACCACTACAGATGATACTGCCTCTGTTAAGACACAATTTATGGCTTTGGAAATGACAAGATAACAGTGGCTAGATGAAGAATATCTAAATGCATGCTGCAAGCAAAAATGCATGTCAAAAGTTTATTCACACTTGCTACATGTGAATCACAAATTTTATTCTAAACTTTTGAGCTGTTAGTGCAAAGAGAAAAATCCCACCAGTTGTACCATTTATATTGTCTAAACTGCAAATATAGACCAGTTGCTAAGTAGAGATATAGTTACTATGATCAGAGAACTAGTCTCTCATGGGACTTCCTCAGGAGGACATTGTAAAGAATATCCTCAGCAGCATCCCATAGTGCAGTTCTTAAATGCTGTTTTTAATTATTTTCTTTATTGTAAGTTGATGCTATAGTGCAAAAATGATCTTCAAAAAAGGTCATTGCTGTTAAGTTATTGCTATGCAAAATAAAATTGCTCAGAAGTCCAGATTAACCTTTATTTGGCGGCCTGTCTTAAACCAGAATTAGATTGTATAGTATGCAAAGGAAAGAAAATGCCCTTCAGGAACTTTTTGATTTTTTGAGGTTCTGGGAATGCAATCCAGGGCCTCATGCCAGCTAGACAAGAGACCTACCACTGAGCTACATCCTCAGCCCCCAATCAGAGACTTCTTTATAATTAGAAGTTCTGTATATCTACAAAATTTTGAAAATTTAAAATTCAAAATTCAAATTACAAAATTAAGAAAATTGTATATCCCTCTTGAAATATTGAGTAGTAAGTTCCATGTTATTCTCTGTGTACAGATATAGTGTGTGGATAATTATATTCAGGTCTATGTACTTCAAAGATTGTTCACCATTTTGATGTGGAGCAGTGTTTTTTCTAAATTATTTATTCATTAGTATTTTAATTATACAAATTTATGGGGTATACAGTGATAATTCTGTTCATATACACAGTGTGCAAACATTAAAACTGGGTTGTTGACATTTTCATCTCCTTGATGTACAAAAGCTTTTTGATTAGCATGTATCAATAATTGTGAATACTTAGGAGGTGTAGTATGTTTTTTTAAAAATTGCATACAGTACAGTGACATGCATTATGGGATTTTCATAAAGTTATATCCTATATTTTGCATTTGCTTTCTCCTCTTTACCCCACTATGTTTTTCCCTTTGACCCTCTCATCTTCCCCATTGCCCTCCCACTCCCAATAGTCCCCTCCTGCCTCATGTGGGGTAGACCAGTGTTTTTTACCAAGAGCACCAACTATATAATCTAAGGAGAATCAGTGTAATATTGTGGTGAAGCATTAAGATGCTTGAATCAATCATATCTGACTTTGACTTAGTTCATGGCTACATGACCTAAGATAAGTTATCAATCTCTTTGTACCTCCTTCTTCTTTGTGAAAATGGAAAAATAATACCTAGCATATAAGATTATTTTAAGGTGAAGAACATAAAATCCCTAGCAGAATATTAGCAAAATCAGGGCGCAGTCATTGTAAACATCCAATAAAAATAATAACCTACTATAAAATTGTATAGATATAAATATTTTTGAAGTGCCAAAATATATGAATATTACCCTTTCCTTGATATTCTCCACCAACCTTATGTATCACAGCAAGAATCAGGCTTGGGAAAAATGTTTAGAAAAATGAGATTTGCCTTCAAATCTCCAGCCTCCCTATTTCTTTGTTGTTAGTATGTGTCATCAAGTTGCATCAAACTCATAGCAGCCCAATGTACAACAGAATGAAATACTCCCTGACACTGTGCCATGCACACAATCCTTTTTATGTTTAAGCCAATAGTTGTAGCCACTGTGTCAATCCATCTAGTTGAGGGTTTTTCCTTTTTCATTGATCTGCCACTCTCCTAAACATGATGTACTTCTCCAGGGATTTGTCCCTCCTGAAAACATGGACAAAGTATGTAAGACACAGTCTACCCATTCTTGCTTCCAAAGAGTGTTCTGGTTGCACTTCTACTAGGATATGTTGTTTTTTTTTTCATAGTCTATGGTATATTCAATAATTGTTTCCAGTAGCATAATTCAAAAGTATCAATTCTTCTTCTGTCTCCCTTATACACTGTCCAGCTTTTACAACCACATGGTGCAACTGAAATTATCATGGCACGCTGGGCACGGTGGCACACGCTTGTAATCCCAGTGGCTTGCCTATTTCTTAAAAGTAAAAAATGGGCTGGGGGTGCAGCTCAATGGTCCAGCACTTGCAGAGCATGCAAGCACGAGGCCCTGGGTTCAAACCCCAGTACTGCAGAAACAAAAAATCATGGCCTGAGTGTGGCGCATCTTCATCTTCAATGTCACATCTTTACTTTGCAACATTTTAGAGGTCTGTTGCAACAGCTTTTCTCACTGCAATTAGTCTTTTGATTTCTTGACTGCTGTTTCCATAGGTGTTGATTTTAGAACCAAGTAAAGCAAAACATTGGACAACCTCAGTCTTTTCTCCATTTATCATGAAGTTGCATACTGACCCAATTGTAAGGATTTTTGTTTTGCTGATGTTTAGGTGCAATCCATACTGAAAGCTGTGTTCTTCGATCTTCATCAGTAAATAATTCAAATTCTCCTCACTTTTAACAAGCAAAGTTATGTCATTGGCATAATACAGGTTGTTCATTAGTCTTCCTCCAAAGTCACAAAGTCCAGCTCCCTAGGCATTAGGGGAAGGCAAATCCACACAACCATGAGATTCTCACTCCAGTAAGAATGGCCAAGATCAACAAAACAAATAATAACAAATGCGGGCGAGGATGTGGAGGAAAAGGATCACTTTTTCATGGCTGGTGAAAGAGACCTACCACTGAGCTACATCCCCAGCCCCCAATCAGACACTTCTTTACAATTAGAAGTTCTGGATATCTAGAAAATTTTGAAAATTTAAAATTCAACCACTCTGGAAATCAATACAGAGATACCTCAGAAAACTAAAAATAGAACTGTTATACGATCCAGGTATACCACTACTGGGAATATATCCAAAGGGAGAAAAGTCATCATACCACAGAGACAACTGCATCTCCATATTCAATTCAGCCCTCTTCACAATTACCAGGATATGGCACCAACCAAGATGCCTATCCACAGAAGGATAAAAAAAATTATGGTACATATACACAATCACATATTACTCAGCAATAAAATAGAATGAAATAATATTATTTTCCTTAAAATGGATGGAACTGAGGAATATCATCTTAAATGAATGAACACAAGCTCAAAAAGAGAAATATCCTATGTTCTCCCTCATGTGTGGGAACTGAATCTTACTTAAAGGAAGAAGAAAACTATTCATAAGTAGGTATATAAAAATTAACTATTAAACATTGCTAAGAAGGTAAAAAATAAGCAGAATAGAAAGAAGGAGGGAGAGGACTAGTGAAGGGAAATGAAAGCTGTGGAAGGTGGAAAGAGGAAGGGAACAATGTAAAAGGATAAAGGGGTAGAGGATAATCTCAATGTAAATGATGCAACTTCATGAGTACATGGGAAAATTAAGGGAAAGTAACCCATAAATTCATATGAGTTTTACTGCATAGTAGTGAAAATGTTCCATAATCTTTGTAAGTTTATGAAAGTGTAATGAAAAGAGATATAATAGCTGCAAAATTGAAAAAGAAAATGCTGTATTACTCTGTTGTTGTTGTTGTTGTTAGGTGCCGTCGAGTCGGTATCCGACTCATAGCGACCCTCTGTACAACAGGGGAAACACTATTGTCAGTGCTTCGCTGCTGTTCATAGGGTTTTCAATGGCAGATTGATTTTTTGGGAGGGGGCTGCCAGGTCCTTCTCCCAAGCCTACAGCTTCTGGTGTTCCCAGGCGGTCTCCCATCCAGG
>VMDO01035713.1:0-15806 GCA_007922755.1 Pedetes capensis
GGAGAGAAGGAGAGGGGATGGGAGGGGAGAGGACAGAGATGGAGCCATGGCTTGGGATCTTGCTGTTTGGCCTGGGACACACAACAGGAACCAATGTCCAGCTGCCGGCCTCCAGTCCTACTTGTCATCCAGGCATTTCCTGAAATGACATTTCGTGGAAATATCAGGATCCTGATGGGAGGGTGAATGGGCACCTGCCTGGTGTGGACACATTTGAGAATGGGCACAGCTGTGCATGAATGAGTGCACTGCTGACTTAGGCTGAGAGCTGGATGGTGACCCATGTGTTACCCAAGCTGTTCACACCTTGCAGCAATGCTGGCCCAGCTAATTTTCCTTGCCCCCCCTGTTGAGGGGGCAGACTGTTCACAGGGTCAGGACTCTGGTTTCTTTCTCCTTTTTTTGCATCAAAACTTTCATCTCTTCTGGCTAGCCACTTCCGGCCAGGTCTCCCCTCTGTACCTGGGGTGAGTCTGCAGTGCCTCCACACCCATCACACTATGGACCCCACTGTGTGGAGCTTGCCAGAGAGCAAGCCCCCAGAAAAGGGCATCCCTGGGTGAAGGGCAGCCTGGAGGATGAGGGGCAGCAGCTGCATGGCTGCATTTCTTTCACAAGAGGTAGTGCTTTGAAGCTCAGGTATAGTGCAGCACCAAATAGAAATCTGCAGTGGTTTTCCCCACAGCCTCTCCTAGTCTAGCTGTGGCCAGAGCCTGGTGCCAGTGACCTCATGGGGCTTTGGACATGTGAGGTTAAACCAGGCATCTGCCTGCCTCTGATCAAGAATGCACTCCCATCCCATCCCAGGCAAGGGAATTCCACAATTTCTTCCTTGATGAATGATTCCAATCTACCACAATTTTCACTCGATGCATAAACTTAACACAATGATTATTTAAAAACAACAGAAAGAAAGAAAGAGAAAAAAAGCCCTGCAAAAGCTGCTGGGAATTTCTTCCTTGGGTCTGGCAGAGCCTGGTGTTTACAGAAGTGCCCTGGATGCTTCCAAACTGGCTCACATGGCACCTTTGACATTTTTGATGCTACTTAATAGTAACCCACTAGGGAAGGTCAAGGGGGATTTTCAGAGATCAGTGGAGGCAGAAGGTTGGCAGCGCCATCTTTTGAAGCAGCCAGACTCTGACCTGGCAGCCAGGGCTCTTTGGTTCTGATACCCACCCTCTCAGGCCCTCAAGTACAACCTTGGAGCCAAGCCCTCCCATTTTCTGGGCCTTGACTTCCCTCCTGCTCAATGAAGACAATCATTTTCCTCTTTGGCCCTCTACCTCTAGCTCACCAAGTGTGTGGCTGGGGAAGCAGAGCCTTTAGAGGGCTGTTGCAGCCGAAGGACGGAATTCAGACATGAAAAATGACTTCCACATGACAACAGGCCTACCAAGAAAGCTCTGGAAGGGGGACTGAGGGAGACTGAATTCACTTTTCCTTTCAGGAACAAAACAAAACGAAACAAACAAAAAACAAACGGTGGCACATCCCTGCAGTCTCCGAAGACTGATGAGGTGAATCAGGCCTACACTTCAGCTCTAAATTCCCCGGGAATTTCCACTGGGTTCCCTCTGGCCACTGATGAGTAAAACCAGCGAGCAATAGAAGGGCCGCAGAAGGGGCTCATTCAACACCCAGGCGGCCGCTCCTCTCCCCAGTCTGAGAGCGCCCCTCCCACTGGTCTCCTTGGGCGCCGCGGTCCCCCGTTGCTGGCAAGCCTGAGGAAAGCCCTTCCTCCTCGGCTGCGCTACCGGGGCCTCCGGGCTGGGAAGGCAGCGCCGAGTCTGGATCTGGGCGTGTGGGCGTCTGGCGAGCCGCTGACAACCGCGATGGGATCTCCCGGCCTCCGCGCCCTTCCCCGCGCCAGCTCTGTGCTCCCTCGCGCGGGTGGGCGGCGGGGGCGGGCACCCTGGGCGCAGGGATGATGCGCCTCCCTGCTGTCCCGCGCGCCCCCGCCAGGCGCTGTAGCTGCTGAGTCACACGTCCAGGAAGCACAGTGCCAGTTGCGCGCAGCAGCGGGGCGCTCCGGCTCTTAGAGGCCTGTGCTTCCCCGCAGCGTCCCGGGTGTCGCGTCACGCGCTCGCCGGCAGCCCGGTGTTTGCTGCCTTCGCTGGGCACGTCTTCCGTGTCGGGCTCTTAACCGCATCCTTGCCCACCTCACCGTCCTTTTCGCCTCAGCCAACGCACGTTCCACCCCGCCTCCACCCTCCAGTGTCTAGGAGCCGCTCCCCAGGGCAGTTTCCGCGCGGAGTGCAGGGGGCGTGCAGCACTGTCCCAGCGCTTGGGGCGGGACACCCTGCGCGCTCCTCTCCCAGGCCTCTTGAGGCCACAGTGAGTACATTCCCTTTGCAAAAGAAGGGCAAATTAAGGCGAGATAGGCCGAAAGGATGGTGTCACCCACCTCTTATGGTCCTCTTGTACCCAAAACACTTGCTCTGCAAAAGAAAACCAGCCGTCTCCTAATCTTTCCTTCTTTATATCTGCGTTTTGTAGATTCTCCATTTTAGAATGCCAAGGGAACGCCTGGTCCAATCTGTGATGGAGTTCCGAATGTGGCACTGGGTTTGAATCTTGACTTCGTAGCTTACTGTGTGCTTTTGAGCAGGACCAGCTTTGGTTTTCCCGTCTGTAAAATGGGACTGCTGTAACAGTTCAGAGGGAATGCCAGTAAAGCCCCAGGCAAACCATGTGCCTAGTCAGGGATCAAGTGAGGTACTTGCTATTGTTTGGAAACTCTTCCAGAAGCAAGAACTGGGGAGAAAGTGCTTTTTGAAGGTGGAGAGCTTGCCTCACCATCTGTCTTGCAGAGGGCTAAGACAGTCATCCTTCCCTTTGTGCCTTGCTGTCTACCTCACTCTGCGCTTCTCTTTCAGACTAACTCCCAATACATGCTATTCCACATAGCTTTGAGGCGGTTCTGCCTCGGCTCTGTTACTACTCTCAGAACTCAGTGTCAGAAGCCACCCTGCAGCCCCAGGAGTGGAGTCAGTTCCAATGCTGCAAGATCTGGGCCTTGACTGACTTGGGATGTTGCCTGGGCATTGTTTGGCTTTCCAAGCACTTGGGCACAGATAGGACCAATCCAACACGAAGGCAGCTATAGCACCAGGGCTCTTTCACTGGAAAGGCTCTGGCTTCTGACCACCTATATTTGTGTAGGTGGTTTTTGTTTTTCCACCAGAAATGCTTGGACTTTCACACAGCCCAGTTGTTTTGCATTTTTTGGTCTGATCATGTCCTGTTTTAAAATTTAACTCATTCTTTTCCAATAGATGACCCATTAACATTTTTAAAAATTAAAGATGCAAGAGTTTATAATGAAGACTATCTCCCCCATCTCTTCCCATGCCCCCACTATATTATTTTTGCATCACTGTGACTACAATACCTGATGAAAACAACATAAGAGGAAGAATTTCTTCTGGCTCTGCTTTTTTCTGTGTATCATGGCGGGTAGGGCATAGTGGAGCAGCTCAGTTCACGGCAGTGGCAGCAGAGTGTGTAGTGGAGGCTGTTTACATCCCAACTGACCAGGAAGCAGAGTGGGCTTATAGGGCAGGGCAAGAGATAATGTACCTCCAAGAGTGTGCCCCCACGGGCTCGAGTGCTCCATCTAGGTCCTACTTCTCAAAGTCTCTTGTTGTTACGTGCCTGTTGAGTTGGAGCTGACTCATGGCAACCCTAAATACAGCAGGATGAAACACTACCCGACACTGTGCCATGTGCATGTTTTTTAGACTTGAGCCCATTGTTGCAGCCCCTGTGTTTCTTCTCATTTTGAGTTGTGTGACATCCGCAAAAAGAGGTCCCAGAGGCTTTACTCCATTCCCATTATTAAGGTTGATTCAATACTTTGAGGAGGCAACTCTTTCCATTCATTTCTTGAATGCCTTCCAGGCTGTGAGGCTCATTTTCCGGCACTATATTTGACAGTGCTTCTCACATATTCATAGGGTTTTTCAATGACTAATTGTTTCAGGAGTGGGCTGCTGGGTCTTTCGCCCTAGTCTGTCTTAGTCTGGACACTCCTCTGAAACCTGTCTATCATGGGTGGCCCTGCTGGTATCTGACATACAGGTGGAATGGATTTCAGCATCACAGCAACACTCAAGCCCCCACAGTACAACAAGCTGACAGACATGTGGGCTCAGTCTCTAGCACCTCTCAAAATAGCACCACCAGCTGGGGACCAAATGTACAAAACATGAACCTATGGGGTGACATTTTACATCCAAACCATGCTCCAACAGTGTTAGCAACTTCTCAGCTCTTTCCAGGGATGTTTTATGTATATTCAAGGAGATGTGCATGTGTATAATTCTTTTTACACAAATGGTAGTACACTTTCTGCTATTCTGCATTTTTAATTTTTTCCCCTAGTAATATATCTTAGTGATTCTTTTATATTCAGTATAAAAAGAGCTGCCTCATTCTTTTTAATACCTGTGAAGTATTTAATTGCACAGCTATAAATCTAGATCCCCCTTCATGCTTGATGAGTCTTTTGCAAGACAGATTTGGGTAGCCTACTTGTGTATAGTCATTCAGGATGGGCTTCCCTAGAGCTGGGGGTTGAGGGATAGACAGCCATACTGAGGGCCTCCATTTGAAATGGCACCTCCAGCTGCTGACATGTTGCTATGAAGAAGGGTAAAAATATGGAGAAGTAGCTTCAGGGGGAAGTGGTTCAAGGCAGAGGATTGGTCAAGGGGGAGGAATAATAGCAAGTTCCTTTTAGCAATATGTCTGAGTGCATGTACTGATCATGCCTTGTAGGAAAAGCCCTTTGCTATTCTAAGCACTGCAGGCAATCAACAGACTCCCAGAGGAGAGGACTCAATTAATACTGTAAGTGGAGGGGAAATAGGACCACACACTTACCAAGGGATGGGTTGGGCACTGCATAAGTGCCTTCTGGACTTCCTCTCAATATGTCCTAGTACAACTCACTGTGGGATGTGGTCCCATCCCACATTCTAAGCCAATGAGGTTATTCCTCCGATTCAAATGCAGGCAGTGGGGCTGTGGCCTGGTACTCTTAGCCTCTCTTCTCCCCTGCTGTCCTGTGGACCTCCACAGCCACATGTATCCAAATTTCCCAGAGGAGTTCTTCCTGCACTTGTCCAGGCCTCTGCCCTGCCTGAAGATTGTCACTCAGGAGGGGTCTGGGAAGGAGGGTAGGCAGAGTGTGCTTTAAATGAAACTCCTGGGGGATTCCATTGCAGCTCCCTGCTTACAAAGCATTAAGCTAGACCAGGTTGAACATATGCATTTATCAACAAACATTTGCTGTACATAATTAGGCTACCTGGGGCTGGGGGGATAATTAAAACATGATGCTCTGCTGGATAGGAGAAAGCAGGGTGGAGAGTGGGAGCTGGCATGTTGTCAGGGATGGATGTTTTGATGTGGGCTCCTTAAGGGCACAAGTCACACATACACATTCCCTTTGCAAATATTTATTGAGCACCTACTACATGCTCTGCTCTGGGCATGGGGGATTCACTGTGAGCAAATCAGACAGAGACCCTGCCATGAGAAGCTCACAGTCAAGAGAAGACATACTAAACAAGTAAACTTACACATGTGTCATCTAAATTAGTAAGAGAAGTCAGAGGCCACCTGGGGAGGAGGATTGTTTTGATAGGGAAGACCTCGCTGAGGAGGTGACATTTGAGCTTAGAAAGTAAATAAAACACGCTCTTGCCAGTTACCAGGACTAGACTACCTGGTTTCAAATCTGGATAAGCACATTTTCCACTGGGAAAGAAGTCTGTGAAAAGGCCTTGGGATGGAAGAAAAGCAAGTGTTCAAAGAGCATAAGAAGAGAAGGGTGGTCGGGGGAGCAAGACAGAGAGACAGCAAGAGCAGGGAGAGGAAATGGGAGAGGAGAGAAGGGGCTTTTGGGGAGAGTTTGTGGGTGGGAGATTCATAGGAAATCAAGGGGTGGATCCTGAGTAGGGGAATAATGTCACTCATTACTATAGAAAACAGTCCAGGGGCTTGAAGGGCTGAAAAGGGAGAATAGTTTGGTAGAGTCAGCTTTGGAGTGCAATATACCTTCATTCTGTATTCACTCCATGCTAAGCCTTTCTTTCAACGTTCATATGATGAATTTCTGCTATGTGCTTGGCATTTATGTACCTTTATTTTCTCATTTATCCTCCCAGTCCTGATGGGAAGGTATCATTATCCCTACTTCACTGAAGTAGGAACTGAGGCTCAGAGAGGTTAAGGTGACCCAGCTAAGGTTACACAGCAAAAAGTGTTCTCTTCAGGATTTGTGTACAAGCTGTCTCCTCTTGTACCCTTTCATAGCCATCCCCACAGGGGGAGTCCCCTGTGGTGTGGAAGTGTTTCCCTAGGCAAAGCCTAAGCTGGGACACTAACCAATGTTCAGGGACAGAAAGGCTGGTGCTGCCATGCCCATATAGCAGTCTTTTGTCTTATTGTAGCTCTGAACTTGGCCTTTGGTCCACTCAGTTGTGTGATGACAAGCGGGGTTGGGCCAGAGGACTAACAGAGTGCCACCCACATGGAGCCACAGGATGGATGGTTTGCAGGTCACCAAGGGCTATCAGATCCTCTCATGGTCACATGGTTAGGAAGGCTCATGGAGGGGACAAAATACTCTTGTCCTCAGCTCTGTGCATGCATATATGTGTGCACACACAATGATGTATGTGAAAATATGTACACATGTAGCTACACACCCAGGAGTGAGTGTGTGTGCCTGTACATCTGTGTGCAGGATTACATGTACAAAGATTTGAGGAGTTTCTACTGAGTGCTAGACTAGAGGCTTACTGTATTCAGGGCCTCTGTGCATTTTTATGAAGGCTCTGAATGTGAGCATGAAGCAAGGTATGCATGTTAAGAAATGAGTGCATGGACATGTTGGGCACTGGAGGCTGGTGTGCTTATGTGTATGCATCTTTACATACCCAGGCAGATGTATGGAAGTATGTTGGGTGTTAAGAGTTTAGCTGATTTCCTGGGAGCAAACAGGTTTTCCTGTGGGTACGTAAGTTGGGAGGGGGCTGCTGTAAGCAGATCTGGTGCTAAAAGCCTGGCTGAGGCTGTGGAATGGGGATTGGCTGGGTGAGGTTTGATGTTTCTGTCTAATTTTAAGGGTTTGACAGTGCTATGGAGGGCAAGGCCAAGGCTTTTGTATTGGGAATCCATGGTTGTGGGCAGAATGAGGGGCACCAGAGACAAGGTGCGGCAGAGAAAGGGGCACAAGGCTTGTGTCTTAGCTATGGGCCCTCAAACCACTTTCCCCATGCCCCATGTCTGCTTGTCTGTCCCTCTCTCTCTCTCTCTCTCACTCACCTCTCTCTTTTTCTGCAGTACTACGGGTTGAACCCAGGGCCTCATGTATGCTGGGCAAATGCTCTACCATTATGCTGCACCTTCAATTCTTTTTTAATATTTTAACTTGAGACAGGGTCTTGCTAAGTTGCAGAGGCTACCTCTGGCCTCAAACCTGTGATCCTCCTGCCTCTGCCTCCCAGGTCACTGGGATTACTATCAAACCTGCCTTAGCTTTAGTTTCTCATCACTCAAATGCTATTAATAGAATGATAATAGTTATTAATATAATACTACATTAATTAGATTATATTATTATGGCTATATTATTAGCCACAGGATTCTTCTTAAGGCATTCACAGCCTGGCCTTTACTGTTCCTAGAGAAGCCATGCATGCTCACAATGGGCAAAGAGTGGATTTATGATACAGTGGAGATGTGATATCCTGGCATTAAGCAGTGGGACTTGGGGTGAGGCAGCTTCTGGGGCTGGCACAGGTCCAATGGTCTTGATCTGTCCTCTTGCATGGCTTTGCTCAGCAGCCAGGTGTGAGTCTGCCAGGTAATAAAGAAGGTGGCAAGATGCAGCGATGGCTCAGCTCTGTAATTCATGGTATGCTACCCAGCCTGGCATTGAGAGACCCCCTGGCTCCCTACAGCATCTTCTGGGGTTCATAGCAGCAGATAAGGTTGTCTCTTTGGTGACCTCCTCTTGACAGTTCAGGGTATTGAGGCTGAAGAAGGTCAGATAATCTGCTGGTGAACCCACAGCCATTGCAGTGGGAAGACGAGGCCTGAACACGGGTCTTTCCAAATTTACAACCTGCCAGCCTTCCTGGGAACCATGCCATCTCTGGTGGTAGAGAGGGGGCCTCTGTGAAATTCCTTCCACAGGGAATTCATGGCTCCCTCTCAGCTGCATGTGGGGGGACTCTTAAGACCAGAGGCCAATAGCCACAATATGCTATGAAACTCATAAAAAACCACCCCAAAACTTGGTGCCATAAAACCACTATAAAACTCAAAAGAGAATTAAGCATCTGCTTTGGTGAGAAACCTATAATTTGGACAGGGCTTGTTAGGGACAATTCCTTTCCACTCCACCTGGCCTGAGCTACAGAGGCCTGGCTAAGGCTGGAAGACACATTTTTTAGGGTGGTCATTAAATGGCTGGCAGGTCAGTGTTGGTTCTTGGTTTCTTTCCACACAGGCCTCTCTGTGGAGCTGTTTGGGCTTCTTGCCAGCAATGATGGCTGATTTCCTCTCATTAGCATTTTTAAAAAGTAGCACAGGCAAACAAACCAGGGAAGACCACTTCTCTGGAAGTCAAGTGAGAGGGCATTCTAAGGTTTTGGCCCCCAAATACTGCAGGATCTGAGTCCATTAGGAACTGGGAAGCCCCCCCCTGGATTTGGCAGCCAGGTCTTTGGGGACTTCCCTGGAGAAAGTTCTGCTAGGGCTTTGGGGAAGAGCCCAGATAACAGCTAGTTGGCAGGAGATCAACGTGAAGGGAAAGCTCATGGAAGCATCAACTCTTCTGGAAGCCAGCTGAAGAAGGAAGGAGAGAAGAACTGCAGAAAAATGTTTTCAGGATGCCAGAATTAAGCATATTCATATGCAGAAGAGAAAGAACCTGCAAGAATATCCACATTGAAGACCCGTAGGGGAGGAAAGGGGATGAGGCAGGTTGGGCCTTGGGAGATTGTTGCTGTTGTTGCCAGGTGCCATCGAGCTGTGTTCGACTTATAGCAACACTTATAGGGTTTTCAGGCCTGAAAACTTATAGGGTTTATAGGGCTGATTGTTTTGGGATTGCAACACAAGTGGATTGCCACGTTCTTCTCCCATGTTTGAGGTGCTAGGAATCAAATTTGGGACTTCAGAGACTGTAGAGTGGCACTGTACCAGCTGAGCTAAATCCCAGCCCCAGACAAGTTGATAATAGCCATTTATTAAGCTAAGTTATATTGTAAGTGCTTTATGTGTTTTAATTCATTTCCTCCTCATACAGATCTTTAAAGAAGTTCTGTGTTTGCTACAGTTTGCATGTGGTTTGTTCCTGTCAAAACTCATGTTGAAGTTTTGTTCCTGTAGCAATATTGAAAGGTGGTGGGACCTTTAAGAAGTGCAGCCTCCTGGGAGGTGATTGGGTCGTGAGTTGTGGAAGATTAATGCTAGTATCCAAGGAGTGGATTAATTCCTGGGAGAGCAGATTGGTTCCTGTGAGAGTGGATTATTGTGATCTGGCTTGGCTTCCCCCAGGTCCCTTGCCTCTGTTCTACTATGTATACTCTTTTGTATGCACTCCTGCTCTCTATTGCCAACCATTATGTTTGGATACAACCAAAGAGGCCCTCGCCAGAGTTAGTGCCATACTGTTTGGACTTTCCAGCCTCTGGAATTGTGAGCCAAAACCCTCTTTTCTTTATACATCATCTAGCATCAGGAATTTTGTTATAGTGACCAAAAATGAACTAAGACAATTATGAACCCCATTTTACAGATGAAGAAATGGAGGCAAAGTTTGCACACAGGAATTAGGAAGGATTACTCAACAAGGCTTCATACAGGAATTGAGGAGAGGACTGCGAAGGGAAATTTGAAGGCAGGTAACAGGGAGCTTCTCTCTAAGACCAGCAGGACTGGATGAGGTAGAGCTAGATTTAGCAGCTCCAATGGGAAGGCTTTGGGTTAAAATGTTTTTTCAAGTTTATTTTTTAAAGGAAACTATTTTTTTCCCAAAATTAAAATTAATAGTCTCATACATAAAGCAGACCATATCACTTGCCTTTCATTAGTTGATGTAGACAGTTCCATGCTATGTCTTCTCTCTCGAGCAGCTAGGGGTGATCTGGAGGTCCCTGGAGCATGAGAGAAAAACACTGATTTATCACACGACCAACCTCGTCTTTTTTATGTGGACATCCGAAGAAAGCGCAGTGTGGTTTCAGGTACAGATGCTGTTTCCTCAGGACTCTGTCACCTTCCCCTTTCCCTGATGGAAGACCTACAAAGTTGCCCCAAAGGAAAGCAAAGATAGAATCAAAGTGAAGCAAGTCCTGGTGAGAGGGTGGGAAGTGCCTGTGGCAATGCTAGCCTTTCTCAGACTTGGATAGAACTCTGAACCTGACTGCATCATCCGTCTTGAACATCAACAGACCAAGGGTTTCTGCGCTGTGCACCCTGGCTACTGGAACAACTGTCATCACTTGCCTTGTTAAGATCTTTCCACAGCCTTCTGTGGAGCTGTGCACTGTTGGACTGTCCCTTAGTCCACAGCCCCAGGCCTGGAAGAGGGCTGGGGGTCCAACAGAAGGAAGTGCAGAGAGTGTCATGGCAGGGCTGTTTGCAAACAAGCTGGGGCTTCGGAGCTCCTTAGTAGCAGACTAATAACATCAGCCACAGTCATTATAAGGTTCTGCATCTGTATGGGGTTATTATGTTTCTCCCAAGGTGGTCTCACATTCAGACTCTCACCAAATCCCCACAACTCAGTTAAATAATGAAGGCAGGGATAGAGGTTTTGTTTCCTATGACCTGACCATCCTGAAGGTGAGCAGCAGAGGGGAAGCCTGTGTCTATTATGACGCACTTCCTAGGGACTCTCAGCCTTAGGGCACAGGCCCCAAATTTCCCCCATTCAACCATCTGCACCCCCAATTTTCTCATTGTCCCAGTTTCAGGCCCCCTGCCCTCCTTTGGCTCAATGATGAACCATCTGTTCTCTGAAAATACAATCTCACAGTGGACAAACACAGTGTCTTTCTCTGCAGCTTAGAAGGGGGTTAATAATTAGATGATCTGGGGCAATGGGGAGTGGGAGGGAAGTTAGAAAAGAAATGCTTTTCTAAAGCCTCCTGAAGCAGTAAGAAGGGAGAGAAGAAGGTCTGGGTCTTTTTCTTTTTAGAAACCAGTTATATGAAGGTGCAGTTACATACAATGAAATCTACCTATTTTAAAGGTATAGTCTGATGAGTTCTGACAGATGTCCACGGTTGTATATCCACTGTCTTAATCAAGATATACAACATTTCTATTGCCCCAAATGACCCCTGTTCCCCTTCACCGTTAATCCTTTCCCTCCCACATTGCTGAAACTCACCCTCTTTCTGTCATGATGGCTTTGTCTTTCATTTACTGCAATGCATTTGCAATTCATCCATTGTTGGGGCATGTAAATTAGTTCTTCTTCATTTCTGAATAGTACCTATTCCATTGGATGGATATGCTGTGATTTGCTCATACCAGATGCAGACATTTAGGTTGTTGGATTTTTTTCCCCTTACTATGAACATTTGCTGCTATGAATAATTTTGTGTCATTATGTGCTTTTATTTATCTTGAGTAAATATGTAGGAACACAACTGCAGGGGCATATGGAGTATGTTTAACCTTGTAAGAAACTGCCAGACAATTATTCAAAGTACTGCACAATTTTTCCTTCCCACCCAAAGTGTCTGAGAATTCCAGATGCTCCACACCCTTGCAAACAATTGGTATTATCAGACTTAAATTTTAGTCATTCTAGTGGGTGCAAAATTTAGCTTTAATTTGCATTTCCCTAGAGACTAATTATGCTCAGTATCTTCTCATATGCTTATTTTTCATTAGTACATTTTCTTTGATGATGTACCTGTTCAAATTTTTTTTGTATACTTTCCTATCAGGTTGCTTTTTATTATTATATTGTAAGAGCTCTTCATTTTTTAAAATCAGTGTCTATCAAAGAGAAAAACTGGTGTTTTTAAAGTTTTTTGATGATAGCTGAGTACAGTGACACATGCCTATAATCCTAGCAACTCTGAAGGATGAGGCAGAAGGACTGTGAATTCCAGGCCAGCCTAGACAACATAGTAAGAGTCTGTCTTTTATATATAAAAAAAGATGGCGTTTATTTCTTGTTTTTTTTTTTTGTTTGTTTGTTTGTTTTTTTGCAATGCTGGAGAGTTGAACTCAGGGTCTCATGCATGCTAGGCATGTGCTCTGCTACTGAGCTATGCCTCTGACTCCTTATTTTTTACTTTGATACAGTATCTCACTAAATTTTTGAAGGCTGCCTCTGGCCTCGAATTCACAATCCTCCCACTTCTGCCTCTTGAGTTGCTGGGATTGCAGTCTTGTGCCTTGGCACCCAACTTAATTCTGCCAATTTTTAAATGCTGTTGTTAGGTGCTGTGGAGTCGAGTCTGACTTAGAGTGACCTTCATAGGGTTTTCAATGACTGTTTTGGGATTACTTTGGGAGTAGATTGCCATGTCCTTTTCCAGTTTGTGTGGTGCTGGGAATCGAACCTGAGTCCTCAGACAGTGCAGAGCAGCACTTTATCAACTGTGCCAAACCCTAGCCCAATATATATATATATATATATATATATATATATATATATGTATATGTATATATGTATATGTATATACACACACATATACGTATATGTATACACACACATGTTGTTGTTGTTAGGTGACATTGAGTCGATATCTGACTCATAGTGACTCTCCGTACAACAGGCAGAACATTATTGTCAGGGCTTCTCTGCTGTTCATAGGGTTTTCAACAGCGGATTGATTTTTGGGAGTGGGTTGCCAGATCTGTCTCCCAAGCCTAAAGCACCTTGTGTTCCCACAGGGCTACAGCACATATATATATATATATATATATATATATATATATATATAGAGAGAGAGAGAGAGAGAGAGAGAGAGAGAGAGAGAGAGTGTGTTCTGGGGATTGAACCCAGGGCTTTGCACATTTGCACATGCTGGGCAATTTTAAGTCTGGAAGACACAATATAAATCATGTAAGTTGTTTTGTTTCCCAAAGTGGTTTTGGCTACTTATCCCCCATTCCCCCGCCTCCTCTCTGCCTTAGGAATAGGTGAGACTTCTGAGAAAATGTATCATTTATCATGGTTAGATATAGCCAGCTTCCTGGAGCAGGTGAGAAAATTAGGAGGAAGTGGCTAACACTAGTGAGGGTGTTAACAGGGAGGACGGGCTGCAGGGGGACTGGAAATGTTTTTAGGATTTCTCCCTTCCCTGAAGCCCAAGGCAGTTCTTTCCAGAGGTTCCATAGTGTATCCTTCCAATGGCTCAGAGTTTAATCTTCACCTTCAATTTGGTGGAGGATCCTGCTTTTCCTTCTGCTGGTGTCACCTTTGCCACCAGTCCCCACAGTGGAAAGCACGTACCATCAGGTCTTTTAACCACCAGCTGTTTGTATGGCTCACACTGAATGCGGGTTTGGGAAGTGATAGGTGTGTGGCCTCCCAGCCACTGGCCTAAGCTTACATGAGCTCCTCATGTCCTTATCCCTTCTCCTCCCAGCCCTGAGCTGCCCTGAACTCCCTGTTCTTCCCTGGGCCCTGCTGCTCCCCAGCTCCCTGTTCTTTAACCAACATAGTCCTTTTGGGACTCAGCCTCTGCTCCCTCCATCCTTCAGGTCCCCTCGGCTTCTTTGTAGATGTGCCCTCTTGGCTGGCTTGGATGACTCTGGCTCTGCTCCTTGCTTGCCCTGAGTGCTTGGAGCTCCGAGCTCCGAGCTCTGTCCCTACCCAGTCCTGCAGCACAGCTGGAGCTGGGCAACTGTGCAAAGCCTCCTACTGTCCATGACTGCTGCCCAGGGTCTTCCCACAGCTGCCAAAGTCTGGCTCCCCACAGCAGTCCTGGTTGTACTGGAGACCTGGGATTGCTACGCCAGGAGGGCTGCCCTGCCTAAAGTCACAGGCCCTGGGATTCAGGCTCTGCACCTGCAGACCCAGAGATTCCCTTACTGGGAATCACAAGAGCTGAGGACTGAGAACAGGCCATGTTCCTTCCTCAGAAGGGGCCCTCTACTGCCACTTTCTAGTCCTCTCAGGTCCCAGAACCCCAAGGTCAACAGCCTTGGGCTGTGATCCCAAAGGCTAAGATGATGTCACTAGAGTTGTGTGACATGATGGCTCTGAGAAAGCCCCTCCCGGGCTCCTGCTATTGGGCAGGTTGGGGGCTGATGATTGGCAGCCTGGCTTACATTCCTGATGTTCCTTGAAGAGTGCCCCCCAGCACTGTCAGGCCCAAGGGTACCTCTCTCTTTCTTCTCCAGTAGCAAGGGGGAGCAGCCAAAGCCTGGCCCTAGATTCTCCACCTGAACTCCCAGCCTCTTAGGGACCTGGACCCCCTCTCATTGCACCAGGCACAGTGAAGTGGGAATGCAGAGCTGGTGTGTGTCACCACCTGCCCTCAGTGCAGTGAAGGGAACAGCGGGGGCAGGTGGCAGGGTGTGTGCACAGCTGGCTCCTGCTGTGGCCAAGGGCCATTTTCTGCACTGGGTGCTCAGGAAAGGCAGCACTGGTTGACCTTAGGGATGCAGGAGCACTAAGAGTAGCAGACAGACTGCCTCCTTTCTCCGTCAATTGAACTGAGGAGGGAGAGAGGTGGTCAGGAATGTGAATGAATAAAAGGCTCAGCTGTATGGCCTTCATCTTCATGGGGTGCCTTCACAATATGTGGTATTTGCTCCCCTTAAAAGCCTGGCAAGGCACAGAAGTTGCTATTATCCTAGTTTGACTGGTGAGAAAACTGAGGCTTTGAAAGATAAAGGACTTGAATAAGCACACAGGGGTTGGGATCTTTTTGTGGGTACCTGGGGCACCTGGTATCAGGCCCCAGCTTATCTGGGGCAGGGAAATGGCAGGATCTCAGGCTGGGCCTCCAGATAGGAGGACAGTGTACTCCGGGCTCTGTTAAGAGGCAGGCCATGCCCAGGGCCCTGGGCCTCACATGTAGATGAGCTGTGATGGTTCATCCTGGCCACAGCCCTAGCTGATGCCACCCTTGGCACCCTGTCTCCTTCCTCTTGTCCCCTGCTCTCTTTCCCAGCCTCTGGTGCCCAGGGTCCCTCTTCATAGTGGCATCTCCCAGGTTTGGAGGAAGAATAGAAGGCAGAGAGAGAAGTGCCATGGGAGACTAGAGATCTGTGCAGAGGCCTGAGGGCAGTGTCAGGCCAGCCTGAGGCTTGACAGAGAAGGACACATGAGACTAAGGTCCCTGTGGCTACATCCTCACTGTGTCTTCCTTTCCAGCTCCAACTGTGGAGGAACTTCGGCCTGTCAATGCACTGAGCACCAATAGTACACCAGGCACTGCAGACCCCTAGGCCAGGACTGGCCAATGACCTCATGAATGCCACAAAGCTCCAACACCTTTAAAGGAGACTTATGGACATGATCTTGGATCCAGCCTGCCTGGGTTTAGCACTGCTACTAACTAGCTCCCCCACATGTCTGTCAGTTTGCCGCACCGTGGGGGCCCGTGTGTTGCGATGAGGCTGAGAGCTCTGCCACTGTAACCTCAGACATGAGCAAGGTTACCCATGGTGGACAGGTTTTCAGCTGAGCTTCCAGACTAAGACAGACTAGGGAGTAGGACCTGGCGAGCCACTCCCGAAACAACTAGCCATTGAAAACCCTATGAATAGCAAAGAAACACTGTCAGATATAGTGCCGGAAAATG
>VMDO01035714.1:0-15821 GCA_007922755.1 Pedetes capensis
TTTATCACTAAAAGTCCCTCTTGATATGGAAACTTGGATATTCTCTTTCTTTTCCACAATTTATTTTTGTCTCTTTTCTGTGACTTCTGCTCAATCTGAGGCAAGAGACACAATTCAAAATTATTTTTCCTGGTTATTCTAGGTCATCAAAATGTAGCTCATTGTACTCAAGATTGTTTGGTGCTCTGTTCCCAAAAAGTGAAAATACAAATAAATATAGGAAAAAATAAATATTCCTAATAAAATTATAAGATTATGTGACTTCTTTAATCAGGTAATAATTATGAAAGTACATTTTTGACTCAGGGTACACATACAATAAAACAGAATACCATTGAATACCTTTAAAACATGCCTGTCATTATATATTTTAAATCAAAATATGTTTCCTGATCATATAGAACAATATAGAGGAGAAAAATTGCAAATATTAAAGGTTGTAAATGCTTATATTCAAAGGTGATAGCAATTTTTTATAATTAAAATTACTTGTGGTGGCAAATTTACACTTCTGAGAAATTGACCCTATTTTTTTCTCATAGGTTTATCAATGTTTTCTAGCAATATATCATGTAAAAAAGGAATATATTCTCACCTAATTATATCTAACACTCATGAAAAGCCATTCAAAATAGGCAATTTTGAATTAAAACCATACAAACCCATGATTTCAAACAACAGCTGTATTTAAAAAAGGTTTCCAAACAAGGATATTTTGTGAGGTAATTTATTTATTCATGATTTGATTCACGAATTCATGGGCTCAATAAACATTTGCAACAACTGTGAGCCAGGTGTTACATATTTTGAGATTGAGAGATAAAAGAATAACTTTTCTTCTGATAGGGTTTACAGATTAAGGGTTTGATTGGGGTAGTAGATGGTTACAGTGTTCTTTTGACACTTGTGACTTACATAACCTGGGCCTTCCTTTGCCATCTACAAACTCACAAATATCATTTCCATGATTAAAAAGTGATGTTCTTTTTAGTTAAATATTTAAGTTACTTTTTATTAAAAGATAATAATTATTTTGCAAATAATACTCTAAGCTTAGGGCTGGGATTTAGCTCAGTTGGTAGAGCGCTGCGCTGCAGTCTCTGAGGTCCTGAGTTCAATTCCCAGCACTGCAAAAATGGGAGAAGGACCTGGCAATCCACTCCCAAGGCAATCCCGAAACAGTCAGCCATTGAAAACCCTATGAGGGTCGCTATGAGTCGGATACCGACTTGACCGCACCTAACAACAACAACAACAACAACAACTCTAAGCTTAATTTTCACTTCAAGAAAAAAGTATTTGCAGAATTTTTCTTTATGTACCTAACTTTCAATCATAAAGCATCATTTAGATCTCTTGCTTATAAATGTAGCCGGGCACGGTGGCGCACATCTGTAATCCCAGTGACTGGGGAGGTGGAGGCAGGAGGATAGCAAGTTGGAGACCAGAGGCAGTCTGCGTTAACTTAGTGAGAACTTGTCTCAAAAAGTAAAAAAAATGGGCTGGGGGTGCAGCTCAGTGTTCCAGTACTTGCAGAGCATGCAAGCGCGAGACCCTGGGTCCAACCCCCAGTATCGCAATAAAATAAATTTAATTAAATAAATAAATAAATAAATAAATAAATAAATCAATCAGTCAGTCCTTTTCTACTTGAGGTGGTAAGAAAAATACATTAAATAATGTTGAGGTGGGTCATGCACTAAGCTGACCTACTTTCTCCAGAATCAAAAATGATGTAACCACTGATTTTTAAAATGAAATTGGCTTACGTCTTTATTCTATGTATGATTCTTATGTTTAACCTCATTGTTTTGAGAAATGGTACAGACTTTTCAAAGTATTTTTCAAAAGAACCACAGCACAAATGTGAAAGCGTCTTACAAGGTTACAGTCAGGGAACTTGGAAGGCTTTCAGCAGGTCATATTATATGATATGGAAGAGTGTGCTTCCGAGTCAGGCAAGAAAAAAACGTGATGTAGAAGCTTAATTTTATGGAACAGTCATAGGTGATTGAAACATCAAGGCATTCCAATGGCAGTCTACTAGAGTTATATCTTTTCCTTCTTTAAAATGTCTGTTGCTATCTTTGTTTCATTGATCAATCATACATTTCAACATAAAATACCAAGTCATGTTTAAATTCTCATTTTAATTGTGACTTCATCAAGGGAATTAATTTTGAAATGACTGTTTCATGATACTGGTTTTTCACAGTGATTAAAATGGTTTGTCTAATATTTTTAGGATGAATTTTGTGTTCTTGAAAACTGAATTTTTCTTTATTTACCAATGTTTTGAGAGAAGGACCCAGGAACCCACTCCGCCATTTAAAACCCTATGAACAGCAGAGAAGCACTGACAGTGTTTTGCCTGTTGTGCACAGGGTCGCTATGAGTCGGATACCAACTTGATGGCACCTAACAACAACAACAACAACAACAACAACAACAACAACCAATGTTTTAATTATGAGATTAATTAGGTATTTAAATTTCCATGATTTGGCATTCTTATAATAGATTCAGGACTTAATTTTCTAATTGGCAATGCTTATTCATAAAAATACTAGTTGGATATTGATTTTATTATTGATAATATTGATATGCCTACAGCCATACCACTGCAGCACCAGGTCCTGTCATATATCGGAAGTTAAGCAGGGTCAGGCATGGTTAGTACTGGGATGGGAGACCGCCTGGGAACACCAGATGCTGCAGGCTTGGGAGAAGGACATGGCAACCCACTCCCAAAACCCAATCAGCCTTTGAAAACCATATGAATAACAGAGAAGCACTGCACTGACAATAGTGTTTCATCAATTATATGTAGGGTAGCTATGAGTCGGATACCAACTCAAGGGCACCTAACAACAACAATATTGATATATTGTATTAATTTTAAAAATATTGTTATATAAAGTTATTTTAGTGTTTTTATTTCTTTCTATCTCATATATAATTCTTTATTTCTTCTCTTTCTCTCTCTCTTACTCTAGTTTATATTTCATTCTAATGCTAAATAAAAGCATTGGTATTAAGTACCCAATGTCTTTTCCTTGACAAGAAGAATAGAAATTTTATAATATTATTATGCATTTATGCTGTGTTGAGAATTGATCCTGGGCATTATGCATGTTAGGCATCTCTCTACCACTGAGCAGCACCCTAGGCCTATTGTACATTTTTGGTTGAGATTCTTCATCCCACCACTGGGCTGAACTTCATCCCTAACACCCATCCCACTCCTTCATTGTAGAAATTTTTATCTTGACACAGATTCTCACTAAGTTATGCAGGCCGCCTCTGGCCTCAAACATGAGATCCTCTTGCCTCTGCCTCCAATTTATTGGGAATACAGGCATGCACCACTGTGCCTATTTTGAGATTCTTCACCTTGTAAATGGGGATTTATATTAGATTTCTGATAGTGGATATAAAATTAATGGACATTTTGTCAAATTCTCCTAAAATCATTAATATTATATTCCAATTTTTAAATTTTCCATTATTCTTTCATCAAAGAGAGTTAAATTAAAAGATTTTTATACTAAGTCTATCATTTCAGAAAGAAACATTCTGGTTAAGATTTTTTCAATATATCCATGAATGAGATAATAATTGTAATGCTAATAAAAGTGAGAATAATGTTTCTTATGAATTATAAGAAAAATGACAGGGAGGCAGAGGCAAGAGGATCGCAAGTTCAAGACCAGATGCAGTCTGTGTGACTTAGCAAGACCCTGTCTCAAAAAGTAAAAAAATGGGCAGAGGTTGCCGTTCAGTGGTCCAGCACTTGCAGAGCATGTAAGCCTGAGGCCCAGGGTTCAATTCCCAGTACCGAAAAAAAAAAAGAAAGAAAGAAAGAAAGAAAGAAAGAAGACAGAAACTATTTAAAAAACTAAAATTAAGCATATTTCACATGTTGAATCAAAGCAAGTAGACTCATATAGGTTATTACTTCTTATGTTCCTACCTCTACTACTTTCTTTATTTTTGTTAGCCATGAGGATAAAAGAGAAAGAGTCTTTGAAATAGCTTTTAAGTTATTTTTTTCAGTAAATTTCTACCAAATCATCTCTACTAATGAATTTATAAGAATGGAATATTTGGCCATGGTTACTTTGCCCTAGGTCTATCTACTCCCTTTAGCCAACAAAATGATCTATCAGTTTCAATAATTTCTCTTACCAGGTTTATGTTCAAGCATTTTTGGGGAAATTGTTTCAATAGAATCAAGAGTAAAAGTAAACAAAGCTAGAGTATGTACTTCTCATGTATAGTTAGTGCTTGATATAATTACTAACGTTTTAATAGCAAAGGCATACATACCTTCTCTAATGGGGAACGGAGGGTGTCCTTCTCCCTCTGACATTAGGGTTTGTAATTATCCTTGGGGGCTGGGATTTAGCTCAGTGGGTAGAGCGCCGCGCTGCAGTCTCTGAGGCCCAGAGTTCAATTCCCAGCACCGCAAAAATGGGAGAAGGACCTGGCAATCCACTCCCAAGGCAATCCCGAAGCACTCAGCCATTGAAAACCCTACGAGGGTCTCTATGAGTCGGATACCGACTCGACGGCACCTAACAACAACAACAACAATTATCCTTGAGCATATATTATATATTTTTTTTCATATTTCTCTGATTGCCATACCAAAACTTAACACATGACAGTGTTTTTCAACTTCTCAAAGATGATTTTCCAATTATCAGCTGCCATTTCCAGGAATCCCCTAAATTATCTTCAGATTCTTTAATATGCTAGTTGGATGCAAAGAAGTCACTGCAAGCTGTTATACTCATGTTGTTGGGTGCCAATGAGTAGGTATCTGACTCATAGTGACCCTACATACACCAGGGGAAACACTGTTGTCAATGCTTCTCTGCTGTTCATAGGGTTTTCGATGGCAGATTGATTTTTTCTGGGGGAGTGGGTTGCTGGGTCCTTCTCCCAAGCCTACAGCACCTGGTGTTCCCAGGCAGTCTCCCATCCAAGTACTAATCAGGCCCAATCCTGCTTAGCTTCTGAGATCTGAAAGGATCTGAAGCCACCAGGCTATGGCTGCAGGTGTTGTACTCATACTTGTGGCTTATTTCAAGGAATGCAGACAAATTAAAGTAAGCAAAGGAAGAGTACATAGGGCAATGTCTCAGAGGGTTCCAAATGTGAATCTTCTGTATTTCTCAGAATATATCATTTTCTGACATCAGTCTGGACATACTTATACAATATTTTCAACTGTGGAAGCTCATTCCAGCTTCAGTGTACTGTTTCTTTACTGAGGGTCATTAAGCAAGTATTATTGACTGATTAATTGCTTATGTGGTTGATCTCAGCTTCCAAGTCAACTGATACCTTTTGACCCAAAGTCTCCATAATATATTGCATGGTTGGCCTTTCTGGCATGATTAGACCCACATTAAGACTATTGTGAATAGCTGGCCCCACCCTAAGATGTAATGTGGCCAGCCTCTCACCTAAGCAAAGATGCTTGCCTCAGGTATGCCATGGATCATCTCCCTAAAGCAAAGGGGAATGTCCAGATAGCTTTTCATTAAAGGTCAAATTCTTTACTACCCACCTATCCTTTATTAAAACTGGATTCCGTGCAAAATATTTACAGTGCAAGCATAATGATGAATGATGATGTATAAGACCCTTTTGTTGTTGTTGTTGTGAGGTGCCATCAAGTCGGTATCCGACTCATAGCGACCCTCATAGGGTTTTCAATGGCTGACTGTTTCGGGACTGCTTTGGGAGTGGATTGCCAGGTCCTTCTCCCATTTTTGCAGTGCTGGGAATTGAACTCAGGACCTCAGAGACTGCAGCGCAGTGCTCTACCAACTGAGCTATATCCCAGCCCATAAGACCCTTTAGGAGGCTTTTATTACATTAATGATGAATTGCAAATACGTAAGCAGTACCTTATGTATTTCTAAATGTGTTTAACTTTTCTATAAAGTCAGTGATTCATTCAATTGCATATTAAAAATCTACTATATACCAGAGATATTTTTTCAAAAATTGTGACATTAATATTTTGATTGTCAAGAACCTTTATCAAGAGCAAAAGGAACTCTACAGATAAATAAATAATAAAATATACTTTAAAGAGTAACAAAACTTATTTTAGATTTATTGATATGAGAAGCCATTTTCTGAAGAGACATAAATGTATTGAAATTGAAAAGATATTGAGGGCCTAAAAAAGCACATTCTTCACTATGAGGAATATCTAGCGCAAAAGCATTGATATAAGAATTACCTTTCAATAGTTAGAGAAAATAAAGTGATATAGTAGGGCTGCATAACTTAGAGTTAAGGGAAAATATATGAGACAAGATATGATAAGGAGCCAAGTCACATCTCAGCATGGAAGATTGAGCAGTCTAACATTTTTTTTTTGGCAATATGATGAAAAGATTGTTGTTTTTGTTAGGTGCCATTGTGTTAGGTCCAACTCATAGCATCCCTATGTACAACAAAATGAAACACTCTCCGACAATGTGCCATGCCTAGCACTATTGTCAGTGCTTCTTTGCTATTCAGAGGTTTTAAGAGTGGATTTCCAGGTCCTTCTCCCTAGCCTGCAGCACCTGATATTCCCAGGCACTCTTCCTTCCAAGAACCAACCAGGCAGACCCTGCTTAGCTTCTGAGATCAGGTCTAGCATGCTATGTTTAGTCGATTTAAATATAAAATTAACATCGAATTTAAAAATATAAATCATTTTTTATATATTGTATGCTGAATTAATTGTCTCAAATAAAGACTTAAAGCATGAGATATAGGCTTGGAATATGAAATTAGAGCTATCATCACATATGCATAAAACAACACATTATGAATACTTTTGATTAAAACAGTTTTACAATCAGAAGTTGCATGCTATTGTTGGATTTGGAGGTAGATAAGATGTCAAAGACTTAACAAGGGAAACATTTTGGTGGAAAAACCAAGAAAATCAAGATCTCCATTATAATAATAATTAGATTTGTAATATTTCTCAGATATCAATAGAAAATTTAAAAATTGTAATTGAATATTTGCATATCTAATCATGAACAATATTTTACCTTTTAAAACATCTCTATACATAGTGCATAAGTCATGAAACATTAATAAGTTAGAACAACTATGAATTAAGCTTTGGTCCAGGATTGATAGTTCAAACAACAACAACAAAAGAAAATATTTAACTTGCGTGACTAAAGAAGACCAGCTATCTTATCCATAAAATGAAAACTATAATCTAATAATATTCAAGTAAGAAACCATGCTCATGTATAAAATTGATGCTCTGAAGGTGAGAACATAGAAAGCTAAATAGTAGTCATTGGAAGAGCAACAAAAAAGACTGTATTGATGTCTAAAACAATAATGAAAAGGATGTCTCGTTGATTTATGTAATAGCATAGATAAACCTCAAAACATCCCATGTGAGAGAAGGCAAGCGTAAAGATTATGTATTTGATGGCCATATTTATTTTTAAGTTCTAGAAAAAATAAAACTTCTGAAAAAAAAGGCAAACCCACAGAAAAAAACAGTGAATCCTGGCAGCCGGGCATGGAGGAGGGGTCAATTGCATAGAGGTAGAACAGTTGTCTAATGAAATTATTGCAGTCAGCCTTCATGTTGAAGGTTGTAGAACTGCATAAATTTACAAAAATAAAATCTTGTTCTATTTTCCACAGATGATTTTTTTAATTTGTTCATTTTAAAATTTTTATTTATTTATTTTTTAATTCTGGGGGTTTAACCCAGGCCTGGCACATGTTAGGAAATCATTCTCCCACCTAGCTGCACTTCCTTGTACTGTAAAACATAATTTGGAGGGGGGGGGCGGTTGAGGCAAAGTCTCTCGAAGTTGCATGGATTGTGTCTGGCCTCAAACGTGTGAGCCTCCTACCTCAGTCTTCCTAGTCACTAGGATTATAGCCCTGCACCAAAGTGCCCAGCTAAAATATATTTTGAACAGGTCTTCATAACATAAGTGATCTTAAAATATTTTCTCCAGTCTGTGACTTGTATTTCAATTCTTTTAAGATTAAAAGATGATAAAAGGTTTATAATTTGTGCACATTTAACTTTATTGTGGTCATATTAAATCTTTTTGGATTTAATGGGGCTTGTTTTATGCCCAGAATATGATTCCATGAGTACTTAAAGAGAATGTGTGTCCTGTTGCTTTGGGGTGTAATGTTTTATAAATGTAAGTTAAGTCAAATTGATTGATGGTGTTGTTCATGTTTATTATATCCTTGGTAAATTTCTGTCTACTTAATATATCAATTATTGAAAAATGTGTCCTGAAATCTCTGACTGTAACTCATTTTTTTTTCAAAACTCTTCTCAGTTCTATTAGCTTTTCATAGCAATCTTATTGGATGAATGATTATTTAGGATTATTACAATTCTTGAAAAAAATCAACCTTTTATTTTCACAATATTTTTAAATCAGAAATCTACTTTGTTTTACATTAAAATAGCTACTCCACTTGCTTTGGACTACTCACAAAAATTTTTTCACATTTTTACTTTACAAGTGTTTTTTAAATACAGTTTTTGTAAGAATCTGTTATGGGTTGAACTGCATCCTCAAAAAGATAAAAATTTCTAACTGCTTGTGACTATAAGTGTGATTTTATTTGGAAATGAAACATTTTCAGATGTAATCAAGTTAAGGTATGATGATACAAGATTACAGTGTGCCCTAATTCCATGGTTTGCCTGCAGCCATAGCACTGTGATGACCGATCCCCTCAGATCTGGGCAGCTAATCAGGATCAGACCTGGTAAATACTTGGATGGGAGACTGCCTGGGAATACCAGACACTGTAGGCTCAGAAGGACCCACAAACGCACTTCCAAGAAAAAAATCAATCTGCTATTGAAAACCCTATGAATAGCAGAGAAGCACTGACAATGATAGCCTTTCACCTGTTGTTCGTAGGGTTGCTATGAGTCAGACACTGACTCAAGGGCACCTAACAACAACATTTCCATGATTGGTGACTTTATAAGAGCCAGAAATTTGGACACAGAGACATATTCACATAGGGAATAAGTACATGTGAAGATGGGGGCAGAAATTGTAGTGATCCTTCTAGAAGTTAAAGAACACTAAGTATTACTAGACAGCATCAGATGCTAGGAAGGTACACAGAGGTTTCCATAGCTCTGATGATTGTTCGGGTTTGGACATTGGACTTCAGACTTCTTAAAGAATAAATTTCTGTTTTTTAAGCACTCCAATTAGTAATGATTTGAGACAGACATTCTTGGAATCTAACACAGCAGTATACGTTTATGTCTTGTTTATTTTCTCAGTATGGTGTACATTCATATGTCCTACAATATGTCCTTCAACTACTCCATTGAAGGAACTTTGTTAACTCTCATTCCAAAGTATTTCCCCTACTCCAAATATGACTCCAAAATCTTATATGTTTTACTCAGAAGACTATACCTTCTCTCTTTTTGCTGGAACATTTGGAATTTTCCTTAAAAATTGCTGCTCAGGGGTCCTCCATCCCAGTATTTCCAGTCCCCAAAATGTGAAATAACCTCCTCCCTAAATGCTCCAAAGTATATGAAGAGAGTGGTAGGGAACTCATCCCAAGATTGTAGGGAGTTCTTGTACTCACCAAAATAGCTTCTCTGTTCTGAATTTCTCCTTTGTCTCTTGTACTCTCTTTCCTGCTTCCTTAATACTTGATCATGAATAAAAAGAATGTATATTGTGTTTTCTCTGTCCATATATAACTTGCTTTTTATAATCTTTGTGGTGTCCATGGTCTAGCTTCCTTGAGTGACTGTGGCTCCCAAAGGCTCATTTGGGTGTGCAGGCTCATTTAGTTTATAGCACCTGGTAGAGATTCAGTCGTGAAGTTTAATGAATGATTGACATAGATACTGATTGAAATTTGTGATTTCAAAACATATGTTTGGATAAGATTGTTATTCCCTCATATTGTTTATATATGACATTTTGTCAAAGATTTAATGCTATTAAAAATATCCCAGGGAATTGTTGAGGGTTTCTTTTGCTGTTGTTATTGTACTTGTTTTTTGTCTTGTTTTGTTTTTGTTTTAACTAGGAAATTGAACCCAGAACTTTGAGCATGCTAGAACATATCCTACCACTGAGATAGCCCAGAATTTTTTATTTTTATTTTTATTTTATCTTGTGACAGGGTCTCATTAAGTTGCACTGACTTCCTCTGACTTTGAACTCATGATCCTCTTGCCTCAGCCTCCTCATTCATTGGGATTACAGATGGGCACCATTGTACCCCACATTTCCAGATTTTTAAGTGAAACTGTGGCATTGGTATTGAACAGGCACTTGAGAACAAAGAGCATGGAATCCAATGAATTTTCTCAGTATCAAAAAGAGAAAAAAAGACTAATATGCTCTAAGAAGTAAGGAAGTCAAGGAGCATCCACCTAAATTTAACTTCTCACTTTTAACATTGATTGCCATAGATTTCCCAGAAGATATTGATAAGTGACTTGACTTCTTTGTGATTCACTCAACACTGAAGAGGCTATTATTTCATCAGTCACCTTCTCATGGTCTATTGTAGACCTTAGTATTTCTGGCACACCTTCTGAGTTCTCTTTATTCATCCTCCAAATTGCAACAGCATTTAGAAATATGATTTTTCATTAGTAAACTACTTAATTTCCCTGATTCTCATCTATAACACTGGTCAATGCATTTAATAACTGTTTGTATTTTAAATACCTGTTATGGAGATTAAATGACAGAATGATTTTATGTACTTGAACATGACTAATACTACAGACCTAATAAATGTTGGTTATTATGATCATTATAGCATTAATATCAAACGCAATGAAAATTTTACTAAAGATTATTCAAAACTGAATGCAGCAGTATATAGATATGGAACTACCAGAAAATCAAGTTGGATTTAGAAGAGATTGTGGAACGAGGGACATTATTGCTAATATCAGAGGGATGTTAGTTGAAAACAGAGAATAGCAAAAAGATGTCTATGTTTTATTGACTATGCAAAGATATTATGCATAATGTTGTGAAGAATGAGAATTCTAATGCACTAAATTGTGCTGATGAGGAATCTGTAGATGGACCAGAAGGGAGTAGTTCGAACAGAACAAGGAAACACTGCTTGCTTTAAGTCAAGAAAGATGTGCATCAGGGCTATATCATTTCACTTTGCCTCTTCAACATCTATACTAAACAAGTAATCTGAGAAGCTGGACTTTATGAAGAACATAGGATCATGTTTGGTGGAAGACTCATTAAAAACTTTCATTATACAAATGATACAACTTTGCTTGCTGAAACTAAAAAGGATTTGAAATATTTACTGAGGAAGATCAAAGAATACAATGTTCAGTATGGATTTTGCCTCAAGATCAGCAAAACAAAATCCTTACAACTGGGCCAATGCGCACCTTCATGATAAATGGAGAAAAGTTTGAGGTTGCCCAAGATTTTGCTTTATTTCGTTCTATAGTCAACACCCACAGAAATTAACAATCAAAAAATCAAAGGGTGCATTTTGTTGGGAAAAGCTGTTGCAAAGTACCTCTTCAAAGTGTTGAAAATTAAAGATGTCACATTGAAGATGAAGGGTGACTGACTCATGCCATAGTATTTTCAGTTGCATCATAGAGTTGTGAAAGCTGTACATTGAATAAGGGAGACAGGAGAAGAAGTCATGCTTTTGAATTATGGTGCTGGATATGAATATTGAATATACCATGGACTGGCAAAAGAACCACCAGATCTGTCCTAGAAGAAGTACAACCAGAATGCTCTTTGGAAGCAAAGATGGCTAGACTGCATATTATATGTTTTGGACATGTCAGGAGGGAACAATCCCTGGAGAGAACATCATGTTTAAAAGAGTGGTATATCAACAAGAACAAAACAGAAAATTCTCAACTAGATGGATTGACATAGTGTCTGCAGCAATGGGCTTAAACATAAAAAGATCCTGTGTCTGGCACAGAATCAGGGAGTGTGTTGTTCTGTTGTACATAGAGTCGCTATGAGTCAGACTCAACCTGACAGCACCTAACAAGAACAAATTATTATGATCATTATTATTTTCATCAACAATATATTTGTCAAATGATTAAATATAATATGATAAATCTGAGAGAATAACTTGAGGAAAATAGAAATCTCTTTTTTAAAAAATACAGTTTAAATTATAGTCTAATGCAGTATAAATTGTCACTTGTCATGCCTGAGTCATTTAGAAGAAGAATAACACACTTCAGGGTCAAGGAGGATGAAGAGAAGGGAGAGCGCAAGAATGAAGATATAAAACACGTCATTTTTCTGTTTCACAACTGAACCCATCCTGTCCTTACCACCAACAGACAGACTCAAGAATGTTTCACTAGCTACAATTCTAGCAAGGTATATAATGGTAGTAGTTAATTCAAGGCAAAGAAAATGAAGACAAATTTCTTTAAGCCTTTAGAATTCAATATTCATATTCAAATTTTTCAAAAGCTTTAGTTATAAAGTCTGTTGCCTTTAACATTTCAGTTTCTTTCTAACTGTGCCTGTGTGAATAATAGCAGCACTGAAAATCACAATATTTTCAAAAGGAAATGGAGTAAGTGAATTTAAAATCATATTTGAGATCCAAACTATTGGTAATATAGAACAATTATGATGAAATGTGTTATTAATTTCAAAATAGTTTCTTAAGGAGAGAGAATAAAACTCTCTTAGAGATACAAGAAGTTTCTTGAAAAGCACCAGTATAAAAGAAGGGAATATCAGGAACAATTTCTTTAATACCATTGTCACATAACAAGAATTGACTGGGTAATATAAGAGCAATTAAGGAGATACAAGAAATGAAATAATAACTGACACATACTAGACAATGAGCATAAAGTTATTCCATCTCAAATTTAGAGTATTTATGCACCAGAATGGGGCTGGGTTTCAGCTCAACTGGTGGAGTGCTGTTCCACACTCTCGGAGGACAGGAGTTGGCTCGGTAGCATGGCAAAGATAGGAGAAGGATGTGGCAATCCACTCTCGAAGCAGTTCTGAAACAATCAGCCATTGAAAACCCTATGAACGTCACTATGAGTAGGACCCAACTCGACAGCACCTAACAACAACAATATCCAAGAATAACTGGTAATCTGTGGGGCTGCTGATGGGATTTATCATCTGTCATTCAAAGTATTGACATTCTTTTCTTACAAAAACTTAATATAAACTTGAAGGGAAAGAGGAGTATTGAATTTTCTGACAACTAAGTAATGATTTACCTTGTTTTAAGACTCTCTGGTCCAGTATCAATTGATTGTACTCAGGGAATAAAAGAAGGAAGGTATGAAGAAATTCAGGTATTAAGTATTATAAAGGAAATAGTCTCCTGGTATCTACCTTGTCTCTTTTAAAATGAGATACTGTAAGCCAGGTGCTGTGGCATAGTCCTGTAATCCTAGTGATTTAGAGGCCAGAGGCAGCCTGTATAAGCTAGCAAGACCCTGTCACCAAACAAAAATCAAAAAACAAGCTGAGAGTGAACATGCAAAAGCATGTGCAATGCCTTCTGTTCAACCCTGTAGTACTACAAGAAATAAAAACACTAGTTTATTAATAAAATGAGGATTTGTTCCTCTTTCTTCCCCATCTAGTCCTGTAAAAGTAGATCCCCCAAACATTTGGGGATGCATATCATGGCTTAGTCCTCTCTTTAACCTTTTAAAGTGTGAGTACTCTAACATTTAAAATCAATATTAAAATGCCTAACATAGAGAGGATGTCATAGGAATTAAATGGCATAATGGGTTTAATAGCATTATTAATAGCACATTGTTCCAGCACTTACTTCTCAATCTTTTTACCTAAGAATGCTTACAGAACTATATAATTGTATTCTCATATTATACTATATGCGCAAGTTATGTGATAAATCTTACCTTATTTAGTGTCTAGTTCTTGTCTTTTGTTTATCTGTTATGGCACAGAGGACTTGTTAAGTGTTTTTAAATTGATTTTGTGAAGAAACTCTGGTAGTTTTCACATATATTATTCTTTCCTCAGGTTAAGATTAAGAAACATTTTATTGAATATTGTACAGAAGAGACAAAATGGAACTTGTAAATAAGGCTAAGAGGTAGTAGTATTTCCTTTCAAACTCTGACAGGAACAAATCCACTTAAGGATAACATAAGAAAGATACATGTTATTCTTAATTATTATTTACCATTTATTAAAGGTACAAGACTTGATAAAATTACATTGTAACTTGTAGCTTCCTGTCAATAAGGCAGATGCTAGCAATTTCTTCACAGGAGAAAAGATAAATACAAAGGTTGCTCTGTGGAACAGTGACCATTTTTGTACCTAAACCAGCAACTATGTTCTAATATTCATTTTCACCTATAGATAGTTAGAAACTCAAATACTTTTTTAACATTTTGTTTGATCATTAATAAGTTGAATAAAATGTTTGACATGTATTCTCCTTATTTTTTCTAAATGTCGCCAGTGCTTAACTTTTTGAAAATTACACGTTAGTACTAATACAGACCCAATAGTGGGCTAGGTGCAAGTCTGCAGGTTTCTTATGGTCATGTCTCGAATGCTACATATGACAATAAAAAACTTGCAAATCCCACAGCAGATTCTATTTGCTCAAAGATAGTAGAGATAATGGAACGTGAATAAAGAAAAAAACAATTTTGGTGAGATAAATTTTAACAATTGTTAAAGCCATTTGTAAGACTCGTGGAATTTCAGTTGGAATACTGACATAGGACCTAATTACATTTGAAATAAAATTTTGATAAAATATTTATACATGCACTACGATATCTTGTTTACTTGGTGTCAGAGAATGGCAAACTATTTATAACCACATGAATTCCATTTTGTGCCTAAGAGTTAAAAAAAGTACATGAATACATATTTAGTTTTAATATTACTTTTCTTAAATTAATAAAAAGAAGACCATAAAATGAAAAAAACAGAACAAAATAAAAAATCTAAGAATAATTTGGAAGATCTACCCAAATTCAGTAATTCTTTCTTGTTTTTATCTGTAATTTTTAAAATCTGTTTTTGTTCTTTGTGGTGCTTGGAATTGAACCCAGGGGCTCATGCATGCTACTCAAGTGCTCTGCGTTTGAACTATTTCCCCAGCCCTGCATTCCTGATGATGACAGTCTGGATTCCCCAAAAGGCTTTTTTTCCCCTGCTTTTATTGTTTCTCCATGACGGGGTTGTGAGGAACCTAGGTGAGTATGCCCATTGTGTGCAGAAGACAGAGAAGCTTAGACACTATAACAACTATTATTCTGATTTTAAATGTCTCTTGAGTTTAGTGTTTTAGCCGAGGTAAAGATATAAACACTCATAATCACTCATCAAAAATCAATCACAATATGCCCTGATAATTTATTCATTTTTTGAATGATAGTGTTCATTAATTATAAATAGTCCTATAACCTAAAACAAGGAGCTGGGGTTTAGCTCAGTTGGTAGAGCACTGCTGTGCACTCTCTGAGGTCCTAGGTTCAATTCCCAGCCCTGCAAAAATGGGAGAAGGACCTGGAAGCCAACTTCTAAAACAATGCCAAGACAATCAGTCATTGAAAACTCTATGAATTATTGAGAACCATTGACATAATGCCAGGCATGGCCTAGTGTCTGAGAATGTTTCATTCTGTTATACATTGACTTGCTGTGAGTTGGATCCAACTCCATGGCACCCAACAACAATAACAACAGAGCATGTAGAGAAAGGCTCTCATTGTAGATAAGGATTTTGCTCCCACTGGGAAA
>VMDO01035715.1:0-15817 GCA_007922755.1 Pedetes capensis
ACCAGGCTAGTTGTTCTATTTTTGCTTTTCCTGGTCCACGGGAAAAAAATACATTGGATAAAAAAATTCATGGACAATAGTCATTCATCTATAAGTTTTAGTTAATATGCAAGTATGCTAACAATACTCGTGAAGAGCATTTTGCCACAATAACATTTCATTCTCAGAAAACTGACTGGGTCAGACACAAGGCATATTTGCAGTAATGCTGGCCAGCATTTGGATTCTAAGCATTTTGCAAGCTAGATGACATGAGAACTAGATAAAAAAAAATCAATCAAACAAACAAAAAACAAAAACAAAAACAAAAAACAGATAAAGCAGCAGATGGAAAATCCAATATCAGTTTAACTTTATAAAGATACATTATAAATTTTTTATTATGTTAGCCTGGAAAAATTAATAATTTTGTATACTGCAACTAAAACTTATGCTAATAATGATGTATAAGATTGTTGTGATTTTTTTTCATGGCACACAATCTCAGTACTTTTGTAAATCTAGTATTATTTAATTTTTATTATGGGTTCTATTTTAATCCTCATGTTATAAATGCATAACTTACAGGTTAGATTAATTAAGACAATATCTCAGTTTACATTGGGACCTCTGTCAGTTTGATTCCAAATCATAGGCTCTTCATTTCTCACTATGTAAAATGTTGATCCAAAAGGAATAGGAGTGAATAATAATGTTGCTTTTACCCACCAATAGAAGAGAAGCATTTGTTTTTCTTTCATTCAAAATTCTTTGTCTATTGTCTACATTATTGCCTAATTCAAATTTATTATGGAAGAAAAATGCAAATGTGCTAAGCAAAGGTATGAACTTTTATTGTTTTGCATTAGATTTTTCACATTTCAAATTAGCCTTCCTCACTCACTGATCACTACAAGAAGGACTGAAAAGACCCTTGTGGTGGCAGGTAAACAAAAGATAGAAGCACTGAAAATTCTTTAGCCCAAGTATGAGGGAATACACAATGTAGTAGCCACATCAATACTCTAAAACTTATATACCACCTATGATGACAATGTTTTAACACATACACCAGTATTTTCTTTCAGTAATTCTTCAACCAAAGTATGTTGTAATCAGGGTTCTCCAGAGAACAGAACAAATAATGTAAACAGACATATCTATAGTTATATAGATATAAATAATATATCTATTTGTAGGTATATAGATAGACTATGTTTGTTTATCTATCTGTGTATATATAATATATATAATTATATAATAATGGTTTTATATTATATTATGATATATAATAATAATATTATAATATATATTATAAAGAACTGTTTTCCATAATTATGGAGGCCGATGAGTCCAAATGGGAATACCAGAGCACCTAATTGTACTCATGGGAAATCTGTACTTTAACCAGGAAGCAGTTGTTCAAATAGAAAAATGAAACACTGCCTGGTTTAAAGTTGAGAAAGGTGTGCATCAGAGCTGTATACTTTCACCCTATCTCTTCAATTTATACGTGGAGCAAATAATACAAGAAGGTGGAATTTATGAGGAAGAATGTGGCATCAGGATTGGAGGAAGACTCATTAACAACCTATATTATGCAGATGACATAACTCTGCTTCTGAAAGTGAAGAGGATTTAAAAATTTACTGATGAGGATCAAAGATCATAGCCTTCAACATGCATTGTGAATAAACATCAACAAAACAAAAATCCTTACCTCTGGGCCAGTATGCAACTTCACAATAAATGGAGAAAAGATTGAGGTTGTCTAAGATTTTGCTTTGCTTGGCTCTATAATCAACACCAGTGGAAGCAGCAGTCAAGAAATCAAAAGACACATTGCTCTAGGAAAAGCTATGGCAAAAGTTCTCTTTAGATTATTTGAAAGCAAAGATGTCACATTGAAGACGAAAGTGCATCTGACTCGTGCCATGGTATTTTCAGTCACATCATATGGTTGTGAAAGCTGGACATTGAACAAGAAAGACAGGAGAAGAATTGATGTTTTTGAATTATGGTGCTGGAGACGTCCCTTGAGTATACCATGGACTGCCAAAAGAACCAACAGATCTGTCCTAGAAGAAGTGCAGCCAGAGTGCTCCTTGGAAGCAAGAATGGCCAGACTGTGTCTTACATATTTCAGACATGTAGTGAGGAGAGATCATTCCCTGGAGAAGGGCATCATGTTTGGGAGAGTGGCAGGTCAACGCAAAAGAGGAAAACCCTCCACCAGATGGATTTGCACAGTGTCTGCAACAATGGGCTTAAACATATATAAGATTGTGTGCCTGGCACAGAATTGGAAAGTGTTTAGATCTGCTATACATAGGGTCGCTATGAGTTGGACTTGACTCAACAATGAGTCCAAAGCCTGCAGCCTTAGCACTGTGGCATCGATCTTCTCAGATCTCAAAAGATAAGCATAGTCAGGCCTGGTTAGTACTTGGATGGGAGACCACCTGGGAATACCAGATACTGTAGGTTTGGGAGTAGGACACAGCATCTCACCCCCAAAAATCAATCTGCTATCAAAACCCCTATAAATAGCAGAGAAGCACTGACAATACTGTTTCACCTGTTGTATGTAGGGTTGCTATGAGTTGGACACTGACTTGAGGACACCTAACAACCACAACATGAATCCAAAATTGTAGAGCAAGCTGGCAGACTGGAAACTCAAGATAACTTAATGCTACAGTTTTAGTTTGATGGTGGAGAGCGTGTACGTCCCAAGGCACCAAATGTTCCACTTGAAGTCCAAAGGCAATCTGCACTAGGACCAGGAAGAGCCGATGTTGTAGGTGAAGATTGAAGGCAATCTGGAGGATAAATTTCCCTTTCTCTGGGAGGCTATTCTTTTAATTTTACTCAGGTTTTTAATTGGATATGGCCTATCTACATTATGGAGGTCAATCTACTTTACTCAGAGCCAACCGAATTAAATATTGTCTCATCCAATCACCCCTACAGAAATACCCAGAACAATGTTTGACTAAATATCTGAGCAGCCTGTGACCTACTTGAATTGAAACCTAACAATCATCATTGCATGTACACCCAGTGACTACTTGGCATCCAGACACAATTCCTTAAACCAAGTCAAGACCATAATAATGATGTTAATGCAACTTTTCTGTGTATATCAAAAAAAAATCCACAGTGGGCATGGTGGCACACATCTGTAATCTCAGGGGCTTGGGAGGTAGAGGCAGGAGGATCACAAGTTCAAGACCAGAGACCCTGTCTCAAAAAGTAAAAAAAAAAAAAAAAAAAAAAAAAAAAAAAAAAAAAAAAAAAAAAAAAAAAAAAAAAAAAAAAAAAAAGGGCTGGGGGTGCAATTCAGTGGTCCCGCACTTGCAATGCATGCAGGCACAAGGCCCTGGGTTCAACCCCAAGTACTGCAAAAAAAATCCACTTACCACTTCCCCCAAAGAGTACTTAAAGCCTTTGGATGGTGTTATTTTTTTTCTCCTTGATATCACATAACTTAAATAGTACAATGGAAAGTTAACAATAGTTAAATGTGATATAAAGGAACTTCTTTGAATTTATAAGAGTACTAAAGAGGAGGGCAAAAAGCCCCAAATTATTTCTTTTTATGCAAGCATTCAAATGTAAAATACAATTAAAGGAAATGGTTTCTTTATGTAACTATATATATAATCATAACTACCATTCATAACTACCTTCTTCTGTCTATTCTATATATTTTTTGCCTTCAATAAGCCCTTCAAATGATTATTATTCTTTACCAAAAGGGAGGGGTCATTCTTTATTCTTCCTTGACTTGTACTATTGTTTTCCATTGACTTTAATCACTAAGCATGGTAATATTAACATATCCACTAAGGGATGTTCTGTATTCCAAATATTTCCTTCTTTGCCCTCATTGTGGAGTAACAGTATAATTACCCCTTGATAGATAGGATTCATCACCATAGCAAATGCATTAAATCTCTTTTTGCCCAAATTGGTTCAGAGGCATAAGGAGCACAAAGTATCCAGGGGGTCATCTTACTTTTCAGTTTAATGATTCATAATTATGTCTCCTGTTGGAAGAATTCCTCCCTTTTAGAATGAAGCTATATCTAGGCTAGGAAAGCATAAGGTCACCGGGACAGGAAGCCAAATATTTTTCAAGAGAGTGAATATGTGTGATAGTGTGTGTTCTACTCCTGTTTCCACACCTTGATTCCTGGACTCATAAGTTATGCCTATTGGATAAATAGCTCCATATAAATGCAAATTCAAAGCATACACAGCCTTCTGGAGAACATGACCCCAACCCTGCAAGGTATTGCCAATTAGCTGGTACTGAAACTGAGTCTTCAAAAACCCAGCCCATTATTCTATCATCCTGGCTACTTTACTATGGTAGAAAACACTGTAAGACTAGTGAATTCCCTGGGCACAGGCCTATTACTACATTCATTTGCTATAAAATTAGTTCCTTGATCAGATGCAATGCTATTTGGAATACTGTGATGGCAAAAGGTTCTAAAAGTTTTCAGAACATAATTTAGGCAGAAACATTATATACTGAAAAAGGTAAATTCATTTTGAGTAATAATCTATTCCAGTAGGAATAAAATCCTACCCTTTATGTGATGCAAGGAGTCCAATGTAATCAGCTGATTACCACATATCTGGCTAATCACCCTGAGGAATGGTGTCATATTGAGGACTCAGTGTTGGTCTCTATTGTTGGAAGATTGTGTACTCAACAACAGTTGTAGCCAAGTAAGCTTTAAATATGGAAATCCATGTTGCTGATCCCACATAAAACCTTTACTGTTGCCACCATAGTTACCTTATTCGTGTGCCTATTGGGTGATTAGAGGGGTGGCTAGGAGTAGAGGCTGAATGTTATCTACAGAATGTTGTTGTTGTTGTTGTTGGGTGCCATTGAGTCGGTATCCAACTCATAGCGACCCTCTGTACAACAGGGGAAACACGATTGTCAGTGCTTCTCTGCTGTGCATAGGGTTTTCAATGGCAGATTGATTTTTGGGAGGGGGTTGCCAGGTCCTTCTCCCAAGCCTACAGCTTCTGGTGTTCCCAGGCTGTCTCCCATCCAGGTACTAACCAGGCCCGACCCTGCTTAGCTTCCGAGATCTGACGGGATCAGATGCCACAGGGCTACAGCTGCAGGCATCTACAGAATAGATCACCTTATTCACTTGATTTTTAGAATCCATTTCTGATGAGATCATCCTTTCTTGGAAATTCACTTGAAACACAAATATCTTCACTATTATTTTCTCACTCACAAAGGTCTATCCATATGCCTTTTCTCCAAATATCCTCATTATCAATTTTCTAAACATGTTTCTTCCCAAATCCCTGACCATTCAACCAATCTGCTGACCATAGCCCATGCATCATTTCATAATTGCATAACTGGCCATTTCTTCAGTGAAGAATGAGAAGCAAAGTGCGCTGTTTGAAGTTATGTCCACTGGCAAGATTTCCATTTACTTTTGTTGTTCAGAAATGTCCTAGAAAGGGGCTATAGTGCTATAGCTCTGTAAATTCAGTTGTTTTCTATATATTGTGCAGAACCATCTATAAATTAGGCCTACATTTTCTCTTCTTCTCTCAACTGACTGTAGAAGGCTGCTTATTCATCTATTGGTATAGTCTGACAGAAAGAAGTTATGCTATCTGGAGTAGGAACTTTAGGCATTAGTGCCACTTCTTCATGTAATGTAATTGTGCCTTTAGGAGCTATTTAAGCCCCATCTATCCTATATTAATTTTATTTGATGGTGGGGTTTTTCAGTATATTCCAACTTTATGGTTTAGTGACTCAGCAATATCCAATTTGTTATATGAAGCTCAGGTCACATGATAATCTGGTTCACCTTTCAGTCTCTAGTAAGGCTTATTTGAAGGTCAAGAGCCAATTCTCAAAAACAGACTAATTTTACCAAGGGATTACAGTGCTTTGCTCTAAAATCTGAAGGGCTTGCAATAAGATTCATCTACAGCGGCCTGCCAAGGTCTCCAAATAGCATCCCTATTTTCTGATGACAATTCAAGAACCATTTAATCTATAGAATCATGTAAAACAAGTGGCAGAGAAACTTGTATAGTTGGTAGAGGCTATTGAAGAGTTTTCTTTTATTCTTGACTCAATTCATTACTAGCAGCTTTTACAGTCACTTAGCACCCAAATGAGAAATATGTTGACTCCAAATTCCAAAGAGGCCTGATAAGTGTTCTTATGCTTTCTTGGTTATAAGAGTGCCTACATGCCAGTACTTATCCAGTACTTTAGAAAGGTTATCACAACATGTTCCATAGGACTGATATTCAAGATATTTCATTGGGGTGGAAGGCTTTGAGTTTCTGTCAGATTTATTTGCTATCTTCTGTCATCTATGTGTCTCACCAATAAGTTTATAATAGTTGCTACTTTTCACTCATCAATGTAATGAACCAATATAATATCTTATGGAAATAAAAGCAATGAAGATCCCTAAATTGCCAGGCGCAATGGCACTTGCCTGTAATGCCAGCATCAGAAGAGGTAGAAACCGCTGGGTTGCTAGTTCAAGGCCAGAGGCAGTCTGTGTAACTTAGTGAGACTCTGATTCAGAAGATGAATTGAGGGTGCAGCCCAGTGGTAGAACATTTGCAAAAGTATGTGAAAGGCCCTGGGTTCAACCCTCAAATACTACTAAAAAGAATTCCCTAAATTATGACTCAGAGTTGAAGAATTGATATTTCCCTTAGGTAAGGCAGTTAGGGTATAATACTGGCTTTGCCAGCTGAATACAAACAGCTTCTGGTTGTCTTTATTACTAGTAATGGAGAAAAAGTGGGAAAAAAGCCAGACTAACAGCTGCATAGCTAGTACCAGGATTTGTATTAATTTGCTCAAGCAAAGAAACCATATATGGCACAGCAGTGACAATTAGAATTACCAGTGGGTTAAAATTAGAAGAATACACTGTTATTCTCCAAGACTTATCTCTCTTCTGAACTGGCTAAATAGTAATGTTCAGGGGGGATGTGGTGGGAATCATGGGGCATGTACATTTCAAGTCCCTACCAATGGCATTAATCTCTCTTTCAGTCGAGCAACATAGATATTATACATAGAGGCTGTTCCAGTTGCTTCCAGTTGGTCTTTCCCACCACATTAGCCCTCATTTCATAGGTCAGGGAACCAATGTAGAGATTCTACCAAATGCTGAATATATCTAATCTGATTATGCATTCTGGAACCAGTGACATAACCACATAATGAGTTTAATAACCCAGTACTCTTTCAGTGAAATGGACATGAGTGAAAACTCCATGGATGGCATGACTTCTATGATCCCCTACCTATTCAAAATGGTAGGTAATAGTGATATTTTGTTTCCTGGAATTAATGTCAGATGAGAGACCCTGTGCAATGGTCCACAAAAGGTTTATTTTCTTGTCCTTGTTTGTATGCTTCTACTGGTAAAAATCCTAATACACTTTGGGGAAGGATAGGAGAAAGATTAACAGTGAACATTTTCCATAGTGTAAAATGGTACTTCCTCCAAGAGACTCACTCTTTTCTTAGTTCAGATGTTTCTGAGTTTATAAACGGGTTCAGCCAACTCTATGTGGGGTGCACGCCTCCAGGTCCAGCCTGGAGGTTCCGTGGGGCGGCACTGCCGCACACACAGATACTAAACATAATTCACTCGGGACACTTGGGTGTGGGACAAGGACTCCTGTGGCCTTTAGGAAGCCAGTGGAGATGGGAGAAAGGAAAAGCCTCAGGCGCTTTTGCCTTCAAGGGGCAAACACATGTGTTGGTGGTCTCAGTGGTCACAAGGAGACAGTTCTTGTATCATTGGTGATCAGGCGGAGAGTGGGTTCTTTCCTTGTTGATGCTCGTGGTGGGAGAGCATTCTTTCCTCACCAAAGGTCCAGGCAAGAGAGCAGGAAAGCTGTTTCCTCATCGGTAGATTAGAGGATCATGATGGCCTGTTAATTGTTTAGATTAAACTTTCACTCACTTGAGCTGGAACTTTTCTGCTTATAAAAATCAAGTAAGGATTCAGTGGGTTTCCTATCTATTTTAATTCCAGGAGCACAGTAAGCCACTAGCTCTCACAGATGCATGCAAATTAGACCATTATGACTACTGCTTTGATTCTGTTGTGCCTTAGGGTACCACACCTACCTTGCCTTTGATAGAAGTGTGTCACCATTTGTTCCTGTCACCCTATGAGCCAATTTTCATTGCATTCAAGTTTCCCAATCAGTGGTAGCAGCAATATTAAAAGTATCAGCAAATCCAATTATACTCATTTGTTTCACAAAAAAAATGTTATGTAGTCACCCTGTCTTGCTTATTACAAGTGTTTGATTATAACTCTCCAATTGGGGATTTTTATACATCAGATCATGGCACGGACTAACAGTTCTCTCTTTACTGCTGGAGTCTTTTATGTCTTTAAATGTAGATCAGATTTGATACCCAATTCCAGAAACTCAAGAACAAATTCAGAACTTTTATCCTAATATCTATTCCTCCTATCTCAAACTAAATAGTTTAAAAGGGACTAGGGATGCAGAGCAATGGTATAGCACTTGCCTCACATGCATGAGGCCCTAGATTCAACTCCCCATTATTGGAAAAAAGAAAAAGAAAAAGAAAAAAAGTGAGAGAAAGTAAAACAAAGAAAAAAGAAATGTTTTCACCTAGTTTTTTCCCAGCTATGATATAAAATTATTAATGATTAATATAGTTATTCTGTTTTATTAAGGTATTTATATTACTATCATATAATCCTCAAGCTCATTTTGAGTAAAATATTGTCTTCTCTAGTTTGTAGTTGAGGAAAATTGAAGTTTATAGATATTAACTTAATTGCCGTCAATCCCAGTAGAACAGAAAGAAAAATTCAACTATGCCTCAAGCCTTGTTGGAATGCCCCTGCTGAAGTTCTTAAACTAATGAAGTGAAATGAAGACTCATGAATTTGAGTCATGAATTTGAAAATTGAGTCTCAATTGAAAAGATTCAACAAATGACCTGAGCATAATGATGCTGGATGTCCCTTCCATGCTAAGGTTGCTTTATTTGGAGGAATGTATATATTACCCCTGCTATGAACCAAGAAGAATATGGCAAACTTTTCCCTTTGAAATATCTTTTAGCAGGAGAATATTGTTCCAAGAGCACAAGTTGGAATTATATATGTTTTAAGTAAGTACTTCAACAAATAAGTTCTCTGGGGGGATGTTTTCTCTGTAACTACCTAACTCAGGAAATCATTTATGCTCACATTCTCTGTATTTATAACTACTAAAATGTCTAAATTACTTGGTAGGTCCAAACTATTCTTTGATAAGTAAGTGAAAATTGGAAATACTTGAGATTTTGTTATGCTAGAAGATGGCTGGTCTTATCAAGATCTGTGGGAAAAAGAAAGCACTAATTACATACCTTGGATTGAAAGTAATATTGGTCTGCTTTGGTAAGTTAAAAATAGCAATGATTTTCAAATCCTTAGTTCTGAAAATAAATCAAATGATTACCAATTTAATAGCATAATTATTAAATGAAATGATAATAAGAAACTGTAAGGAAAGATTAATTGCTTACAAAGGACAAAAATTAAATTTTAAAGGCAATTTTCTTCTATAATTCACAAAATTTGTTTTGTAGTACTAGATAGTTCTCTCTCTTACTTTTCCATTGATGACCTAAGTATTGTTCTTACCCATGTGTCTGTTTATGCCTCATTCACCTTACATGTTGTCTTGACAGGACATCATCCACATGCTCATGGTTTCAACTGCCACTACATTCTGATGTGATCTTTATTTTGTATAAAATGTACACGTTTGTTCTCTCTGGTCTCATAATAGTATCAAGCTGAATATTTAGCAAATTCACATACAATTTTCATTCACATTCATAAAACCAAATGTGTAAATCTTTGACTTATAAAACTAATGTTTATTTAATACTTGGTAACAAGTGTAGGTCTTTATGCTGGCTATGTTTGAATCTTGGCTTACATGACTATTAAATGAAAACTTCTATGTCATAGGTCATGCATAATAAAGTTGTCATCAAATAACAGTAAAATGATATACATAAATATTTAGTGGCTGACAACTTATTAAGCATTCAATAACTTTCTTAGTGATTATTATAGTTAAATTCATATAAAATCCTTACCATGTCCCTGTGCAGTAGATAGTATCATTCCTGTTTACCAATTGAAACTTAGAGAAGTTTAGAAGTTTGTTCCATTAACTAAACCAGGATTCAGTTCATACAATTCATGTATTGGTGTTTTATTTACTTGTTTCTCCAATCATCTTTCTACTAAAATCTGCCATCTACTATGTATCATATCTCATTCACTCTACCATTGTCTTGATTTTTCTCTCATCTTTACTCCATGCAAAGTTCTTTTTCCTATATGTATCCTCCTCCATCTCATGGTTTTATCATCAACCATTTAATGTCTTATTCCTTTTCCATATGATTTCATTATTCTCAAAATTAGTTTCCTTCCTTGGTTTCCTTTTTCTCTTATCAATTTCCCATTCTTGGCCAGGTTATCTTTAGAAATATCAAAGTAAACATGCTATTTCTATCCTTCCATGGCTGAAGTAACTCCCAGTTCATAACATGTGTAAGCCCCGCCTTACTCATGTTACTAGATGACCTCCATACCAAAATCTGTTAATATATGTATTTTCAAGTATCCCAATCAATAAAGTAGATATAAGTAATGTCTTTGTTGTTGTTGTTGTTGTTGTTGTTGTTGTTGTTGTTAGGTGCTGTCAAGTTGGTATCCGACTCATAGCGACCCTCATAGGGTTTTCAATGGCTGACTGTTTCGGGATTGCCTTGGGAGTGGATTACCAGGTCCTTCTCCCATTTTTGCGGTGCTGGGAATTGAACTCAGGACCTCAGAGACTGCAGCGCAGTGCTCTACCAACTGAGCTAAATCCCAGCCTAAGGAATGTCTTTAATTTCTTTAAATATCTGTGAATCTGTAAAAATTTTCTTTCTGTATATTCTTTCTTTGTTAACCTCTTGAATATATATTTACTCCCCTTAATATTTCCCTGAGCTCCTTTGTATCTCTTCTTTATCTGCCATGAAATTTTATTGGAGCTTTCTTGTATGCTACTGTTATGCAGTCTTATGTAACTGAACAACTGAATACATTCTGCAAAATGTGTCATTAAGCAATTTTGTCATTGTGCAAATATCAAAGAGTACACTCACGTGAACAAAAGTAGTATAGTGCACTACACACCTAGATTATAATGGTTTACCCTCTTATGACTTCTAGACTATAAACCTGTACAGCATGTTACTATTCATAATGTAAGTAATTGTAACACAATGGTAAACATTTGTGTAGCAAAATATTTCTAAACATAAAATGATACAGTTAAAATACTATATTCAAGATTTCAAAAAAGCCGAGCTCTGTGGCACATGCCTGTAATCCCAGTGACTTGGAAGACATAGGCAAGAGGATCACAAGTTTGAGACCAGAGGCAGTCTATGTAATTTAGGGGGACCCTGCCTCAAAAAGTAAGAAAAAATATGGGCTGGAGTTGCAGCTCAGTGGTACAGCATTTGGAAAGCATGCAAGCACGAGGCCCTGGGTTCAACCCTTAGTACTGCAAAAAAAAAAAAAAAAAAAAAAGATAAAAAAAAATGGTGTCCTTGTTGTACTGGGCATTTACCATGAATGAAGCTTGTAGGCCTAGAAATCCCTCTAAGTAAATCAGTGAGGGAGTTGTGAGTATATGTGAAGACTTAGATACTACCTCAGATCCTATATATTTTATGAACCATGAACACTTAGGCTACACTAAATTCAGAAAAATATTCTTTCTTTAATCATAAATTAATATTTGCTTAAACTTTTCACTCTGTATAACTTTTAAAATTATTGAGTATAAAACACACATTGTATAGCTATACAAAAATATATTGTTTATATCCTTATTTGGTAAGTATTTTTGTATTTAAAATTTTTCCTTCAGAAAATTTCTTATTAAATACTATACACAAATACACACATTTGGATAGGCCTACACCAGGTCAGTTCATCAATATCACTACCTTCTACCTTCAAGTCATGCCTACTTGATGGCATTATGGGGCAACAACACAGATGGATCTGCCATCTCCTATGATAACCATGTCTTTTATAATGCCTCCCAAGGAAAGTGTTGAAGGCTGTTAGGCAGTTTAATATTTTTTTATGAGTAGAAGGTATGTAATCTAAAATAATGATAAATATTATAGTATAGTAAACATACAAACCAGAAACATAGTAATTTATTATCAAGTATTGTGTACTATACATAATTATATGTGATATACATTTATACAGCTGGCAGCACAATAGGTATTTTACATCACAATCCCCACATACACCTAAGTAATGTGATGTGACATTATCATGGCTATGATGTCATTCTGTGATAGGAATTGTTTGGCTCCAATATATTCTTGTGCGCTCACCACTGTACATGTGGTCTGTAGTTGACTGAAATCTTGATATATAGTGCACAGCTATATTTATCTATCAAATTCCTATCAAGAAAGAATCATGAATGCAAGAAGTTTTTTTCCTATTACATTTGAATAAGTGGCATGGTATCTTAAAATAATAAATATTCAATCATATAATAAAATATTCAGTTAATGTTGAAAGCTAGAAATTATATTTCATATAATTTTGCTTTTTTGCTTATACAGATATATTATTTTTTTCTTGTTTTGTCACTACCTATAACAGTGTTTTATAGGAATTAAAATATATAGAAAAGAAAAAGAGCAAATAATATAATCCTAGGGACTGACATGCCTCACCCTGTTTTCTGATCTCCTCAGATCTTTGAGGCTAAGCAGGGTCAGGCCTGGTTAATATTTGGATGGGAGACCTCATGGGAATACTGGGAGCTGTAGGCTTGGGAGAAGGACTGGCAGCCCACTCCTGAAACAATCAGCCATGGAAAAACCTAGGAATAGCAGAGAAGCCCTGACAATAATGTAGGGTATGGCACAGTGTGGGGGAGGGTTTCATCTGTTGTACACAAGGTCACTATGAGTCAGACTAAACAGCACAAAACAAGAACAGGGACTGATATATAGTTGTGAACATTTATCTGTGAGAACAGACTAGATTATGCTACTATACATGATCTCTTTATCTTAAAATGAGAAAATTAAACAACCATCATGCCAGAGATTCCATGTGGGTAGCTTCTTTCCATAGAATCCTCAATACCATGTGTGACACTGTCATCTAATCTCTGTGATATTTTCAGTTTCACAAGACCTGAGGCAGAAAGACCCGGGGATTTGAGCAATGGTAATTAAAGTAAAATTTTGACCCAAAACTAAAAAAGCACATACCATCTTTATTTATATTGGGTTGACCTGAACTATATTTGAGCATACCTAACTTCAAAGCCAGAAATTAAGAGCCAGGCGAGGTAGCTCATGCCTGCAATTCCAGCGACTCGGGAGGTGGAGGCAGGAGGATCACAAGTTTGAGACCAGAGGCAGTCTGTATAATTTAGGGAGACCCTATCTCAAAAAGTAAAAAATTAGCTTGGGGTGCAGTTCATCTAGCACTTGCAGAACATGAAAGTGCAAGTCCCTGGGTCCAAACCCCAGTACCACCAAAAAACAAAACAAAACAAATAAAAGCAAGAAATTATTTCCTTCTATGTGCGCTAATGGACTGGGATTTAGCTCAGTTGATAGAGTGCTTTCTCTATGTACTCTTAAGCCCTGGGTTTGATGCCCAGCACCACAAATATGGGAGAAGGACCTGGCAGCCTACTCCTGAAACAATTAGCCATTGAAAACCATATGGATAGCAGTGAAGCACTGTTAGCTATAGTACCTCTTTCACTCTGTTGTATATGGGGTCGCTATGAGTTGGACCCAACTTGAGGAGACCTAACAACAACAGTATATGTGTTAAAGAACACTATTACCTGAAATTTGTGAGCTAGTACTGTGTAAGTAAAGTAACATTTAAATCCAATTAGACATAATTGTCCAATTGCTATGGCCTGGTTCATGGAATATGTTCTACATTATCAGATCTAGTGCAGAAGTCTACATCTTGAATTTTATCCACCACTAGATTACATTTAAAAATAATAATAATCCTCAAAACTGACATGGCTTATGTTTATTTTTTGACTAGGGGAACAAAAAATTTTCACAATCATTAATGTATTATTAGAAATAGCACCTTAATAACATGAAATAGGATATAGTGATCACATGAGTTACAGTAATCTCCCTGATCTGAGATTTTTTTTTCTCACAGTTTCAGTTACAGATAGCTACCTATGGTCAGGAAATATTAAGTGGCAAATTCCAGAAATAAACAATTCATATTTTAAAGTGCATTCCATTCTGAGCACTAGGATATGATTTCATATTGTTCCACTTCATCCTGTTGGGATGTGGAAATCCTTTTTCCAGAATATCCATGGTATGTACATTACCTGCCTTAGTCAATGTAAATGTCTTGGTTATCAGATCAGCTGTGGTGGTATTCCAGTGTTTGTAGTCAAGTAATCTTTACATTGTAGCCTAACACTACATTTCAATGCCTATGTCATTTGTCTCACTTTATCTCATCATTTAGGCATTGTATCCTCTTATGTCATCACAACAAGAAGATGGGTGAGTACAGTACAATAAGATATTTTAATAAGATACCAGGTGCACTGACTAGAAAGTCCACTACCTTAAGTTTTAGAAGTAATAGTTATTTAATGCTAAAATGAAATAACTTAATTTTTTTAGAATAATACTAAATTGACTTAACCTTCCCCTAGATTATTCCAAAAGCATTCATATTGTGTCTTGTCCATAACAATGCTACCATTACATTAACCCCAAATGTCACTCCTCACACTCTTCATGTATGTTTTCTTCATGTAATCATTGTTTTACCTCTCAGTAGATATTGTCGATAGCCTAATCTGTGCCAGTGATATAGTTCTTTCATGTTCAGAGACAAATAAGATAATTTGAACTCTATCCTTATGACACAGAGCAGTAACTTAGTTCACCTACATTGATCAATTTTAGGAAAATATTCTGTGACCAGTTCTGATTTATGGTACAGATACTACTGTAATACTTTTATGCTTTCCTACTAGAGTATCACCCCCTTGAAGGCAACTAGTATGTCACAACATTGCTTTAATAAAGTGCCCTGGACAATACAACCATGGATATAGTAGATACTGAATTAAGTTTAATTGATGGATTTTAGTAACTGGATTTACTAGATTCCCAGAAAACACTGCATTTTTTAATACAATTTCACCCCCCCACACACACACACACTTATCACAACTTTTCCACTGGGAATATATATTCAGATGATATAAAGTGATTTCTCCAATATGGGTGAGATGCTATGCATTTGGTACTAAGGTTACAATCTATTACTTGAACATAAGAAGGACAGAATCTGAAAAGGCAAATACAGTATAGTAAAGAGTTCTTTAGAAGGAAATGTCAAAATTCAGTGTTAGAAAATACTTACACTTGAAAATCACACAGATTATGAAAGACACATTTAAATATATTGTTTAGCACAAAATCAATTTCAAATTATGTACAAAGTCAAATTTCAATTTCAAATTATGTACAAATAAAGTCACACTTGAATGTTTTGCATATTTTGCATAATTTAATAATAGTTAAGCTAAAATACACGTTACTGAATGAAATCATTAGAACCTAGAAGAATCCACATTTTAAAATGTAATGGTATAGTCAGAATGGTTTTGCAGATGACCTGTTTTCACAGCT